>JASANE010002390.1:0-111039 GCA_030248225.1 Trileptium ribeirensis | reverse complement strand
CGCGTTGGTCGCCCTCGACTTCCGGGAACGCTTTGTCCACGAGGTTTTGCAAGTCGAGTCCATACAGTGCAACAGATTCGTGTTCCCCTTGTACTCGCATGCGTAACGTTATTAAAGCGTCCTCGTCGCGTTGGGATGATGAGTACATGAAACCCATATTATAGCAAAGGGCTTCATAAGTTTGCTTTTGGCCGGCGGGGAAGCTTTCGTATATTTTGAGGGCTTCCCCCTTCAGAACAGTTGGGAAACATATCAATTTCTGGTCCAGAGTCCACCCGTTTGCGTCGGTGAGGTTGTCGTAAGTAGCCAGCCAGGCTTCAAAGTCTTGTCCGTCGGCTCCTGTAAATGGTGGGATGTCCCGTACCTGAATGATGGGACCCGTCGTCGTTCGTTGCGTCAACTGCTGCAGAATTGCAACTAGAGGGTCTCCCGAAACAGTGGGAGCTGGTCCACTTGTACTACCAGCCGTAGTGGCAGTGCCACTTCCTACATTCGTCGTTCCCGCTGCGCTACTTACTGGCGTTCTATTCGCGCTCGCTGGTAATGACATTTTTGAACCGAAATTTAGTTATTAATCCCTATTTGTTTTGAGTTTGTGTGGCGTCCGTGGTCCCAGTCTGACGTGGGTACGGATGATATGATATATAACTTGCTATATGTGTTTTCTTTACTGCGGAATCTCTACTGTTGAGTAAGATTTCAATTCCCTAGAGTACTCGTGTACTTATTCCTTAGGTATGTATCTGGTCGTGTAAAATTTTCGCTTCGCTTATACCGACTCAATATAAGATGCGGTCTGCAAGCTCACCTAGTGACGTTGCTAGCTACCCTCCGGTTAGTCCGCGTAGTCGGTAACTCAGACCCACAAGGACCACCGTACAAATATTAATTCACTCGTTATTCCGATTGTCCTTAGTTCTGAGTCGCTTAAACCTGGGTTTGATAAGTGCCTAAATCACAGCAGGTTCCTCAAAAGCAAGATTTCACACACGAGGGAGGGTAACTAAAGCTTTTCGGTGATCGGCCGACAATGTTAGCAACTTGCAAACTACCCCGCTAAGGTCTCAGGTAGCTAGGCTTAGGTCCGACTGCTTCGGAGGTACGTGTGCTCTAATATAAATCGATAATTGATAACAGTTTACCTTGATTATTGACACATACAGCATTGACTATTATAACTGGTTACTCATTTTTTCCCTAACATGATAAGTTACTTCACGGTTTTATACACAAATAAAACATGAGTATGTACTGACCATTGTCTTATAAATCGTCACTATCTTTAATGTGCTGGCGACGCTTTCTTTCTAGTCCGTTTGGTCCGCGGCCCACAGTTGTGTATTGACAAAACCAATTCTGAACGGCAGTCAGGCGCTAACGGCTGTTGAGTTGCACACGGGATGTCTGTGGACAATTATCGAATCCGCAGCGTAATAATGTCCAAAACGCATCGAATATTCGACGAATATAGCTTCGCTGTAATACCGATCAAATATATACGGGCTATACCGACAACGTCCTAATTGTTACCGCCGGGTATGACGAACACTGCTGCGGGCGTCGGTAGAGATAAGTTAGCAAGCGTCAATTTTTTACTACAGCCGAATCGTCCGATTCCGCTTCAACAGTCCGTTGCTTTATCGATATATTAACCTACGATACTGGCGAATACTAATAGCTTGACGACACAATTTGCAATTATCCTGAAATAAAGAACGCGTTTTCCAAGATTAAGACAATGTCAACACATAGCAACCACCGCTCCGGACTATCACTCTTCGACCCATTCAGCTTCTCACCGACACATCGCTCCGCAATAACTGCATACTTAAGGCCCAAGTGGTCCAGGCAGCGCGAAGCCTTTTAGGATTCTCTCTTAGTGTGAAAAGCTAACCGCAACCCACGCTCCGATGGTGCGCGGGGTCACGTCTAGTTCAACGAAATGCCGAATAATCGCGCTGACCTATGGAACGCCTGTGCCCATTACCTGGTTACGGTTTAGAGGTGCCTGCAAGCACCGAGGTTTCACCACATAAAGAGTACAGTAATATAAATAGTTTAGAGAGAGTAGACGAATCATGGAAATATGTACTATAACAAATAGCAGGATCCTGATGAAACTATGAATTGGGTGTATGCGAGGGGTCAGACACTTATTTTTTTTTAAACTTGTTCACTCCCCAAAATTTATTGACGTCTCACGGCGTGGCCCCCAATTTTATTATGTACTAGGACCAGTTCTGGCCCTAAGGGATCCCAGCTGCACCACTCTCGGTGTTCACGGTGGTGCCCGGACAACCCCGGCTTACACGATTCCCCGGTGGACTCTGGTCAGACCGATGGGAACCGCTTAGCTTAGTAGGCTGCCGGCGGGTTTACCAGGGTGTTCGGCCTGGCCCCTATAGTGGCCCACTTGTCTAGTGATATGGAGGCCCCCTGAGGGAGGGTCAGCCCCTAGGCCGGCTCACAGGTAATGAGGTTGACCCGTCATTCCCTCTCTTTCTAGAGTTGAAGTTTTATGCCTTATGTAAGGCTCAACACTTCGCCTAGCCGTGGGGCTTGTTCACGAAGGGCTCCGTCGAGCCGCGTGATAGTTGTCTAGCCCTTGGGCTTTTATTGCGTAGAGGCGCGTTGAACCGATCGGACCTGAGTCTTAGAGGACGAGGAGAGGGAGGAGCAGTAACATTTGACACCTACAGTGAGCGGAATCGAAGACACGCGGGAGGGAATCGTAGGTGCGAGCCGCCTGATCGAGTCTACTTCGCCTATCTAGAGATCTGAGTGACTCTCTTAGATCTATTCGCTTAGAAAATTGCACACTTCAGCTATTTACTCATTTCTTATTTCATTTACTTAGCACGTCAAAAATTTTCCCAATCGGGATTACTCAAACAAAGTATATATATATAACACGACATCCAGACTACATATAATACCCTTCTAGGGCGCCACCTGTAGCCCGCATCGCACGTACTTGCAAAACCTGAAACGTGTCATGAATTGGCCGTAGGCTTACAAATTTTTGGTGGCGAAAGACGATCCCTGAGTTCCGATAGAACTCCTTTAGAAGCGTGGAACCCACGACCCGAAGTGTTAATTTGTAACAGAGAAGTCTTATGCCCACTAAATCTCTTGATCCAAAGTTTGGAGAATTAGTAACGAATTCGCTAGTTGACGATCCTAAGAGGGATGACGAAATTGTAACCCGTGAGCTTCCTTTGGGCCCTTTTAGAAACGCGGAACCCTCAACCCAAAATTTTACTATCTAAACCTCAAACTTTTGTGCGCCTCGTTAGAAGACACGTGCCTAGCTGTGTTTCTGACTACCCTCCCATAATTTCTTCCGTCAGATTTATTTCTGAAATTTTCCTATGAATTCTCTCTCTTCCACTCGAATCTGCTCGACTTAACTAATAAGGCGCGGCCCAGCATTTGTGGGAGCGCTGGGCATCCATTGGACGCCCCAGCACCCACAAGGGCTGCCCTTTAGTGCTTAGGCCTACGCGAGAAAAATCTTTGGAAACTTTTGATGCCAAAATCTCTGGGCGGGCCTCTTCCACGCGTCCGCTGTGTGAAGAGTCCATCCAGGTGAGTCCAGAAGGTGGCGCACTCGTTGATCCTATGAAATTTTGTAACAATGAGAACTCTCCCGTCGGCCAAACGGGTACGTGCAAACAGCTGCTTTCCTAGGAAAACGTTAAAACGATCCAGAGTACGTCCACCGAGCGTTACAAAACACCACCCGGCGGACGGGGAACCAGTCGAGAAAACCTGCATTCCCTCTCCCCTTTTTTCTCCAAAATTTTGACCCCGTTTTTCTCATTTTTGTCCCGAACTCAGCTCCCTTTTCCCCCAGCGCGGGCGCAGCACTTACGGGAGCGCGGGGCATCCGTCGGACGCCACAGCACCCGCAAGGGCTGTCCCTGGTCCTATGCTCGAACGAGAAACTGCAAACTAATAAGGAAAACGGGGCGGGTCCTTCACACGCGTCCGCTGTGTGAAGAAACTTCCCCTGGCCCGAAAAACGAAAAGAAAGAAAAGCAAAAACTGAAAGAAAACGAAAACAGCGTTGGCGACAGCCGCCAACAAAACACGCCGACTTTCTCGGCTTAACCGCTCGACTGGTCCCGCTGATTCAGTGCGGCTCTCCCTTTTATACTACGACTCTCTCCGTTCTCCCCTTCGTCACACGGGCGCAGGCCCAAAAATTTAAATTCAAATATTTAAAGTAAATGTTGGCGTCTACAACAAATACGGCAAAACAAGCTATGTGCAGATATGTACAGCGAATAACAAGGCAACCAACACTACAGATACATCTCACCATTATTATTAAAGCAATTGGCCGTTGATGGCTCAGTCTATATGTATCGCCCAGGGCCAGTCAACAACAACAGACGACTTGGCCGATACGAGCCAAGAGGACAAAACCGCGCGCTGGTCGGCGCGGCCAAAAATTTTAAGAGGAAATATAACGGTGCTCAGGGCGCCGTTTTCTCATAAGGATATCGGCACATTTTTGCCGATATCTCGAGAACGAAAAACAGTAGGCGGCCGGGGGCAGGACCAGAATCATGCCCTGGCAGGCCGGCTACTGATAAGAATTTAAAATCTGATGTAGCTCCTAAGAGAGGCCTGTTAGAGGCCGTTTTAGCGCCCCAACAATGAGAATTTTGGGGTCCCATATAAGTTGGGAGGATCCTGAGCGGACCTGTGGGGGCGGGCGGCCCCGGTTTTCAGGCAAACGGTTAGGGTGAGACCCGATAGGCGTCCCGGGCTCCGAAAATCGGGGAGTTTTGATTACTTTAAATGCCCTTTGGGACCTGGAAACTTGGAGGCTTAAGCGCCTATTCGGGGGTCCGTAAGATTTTAGGGGATCCCAATTTTCAGACCCGCCGCGACAGTTTGACACCCCGGGGAAGTCCTTAAGAGGGTGCAGTCTCTCCCGTTCCCTTGAAATTTGTAAGAAACCCAAAAATTGAATTTTTGTCGTTACACCCTAAAATAATGCCTTAGGAAATTTTTATAATTTGATTCGGCCCACCTTTAAGGAATTTCCTTGATTTGTCCTGGTTTCCCTTGACTCCCTAAGCTATGCATGTAGAAATATACATCGAATATACGTGACGCTCCTCAAAACGCACAGCAGATATGCTTAACGGTAATGATTTGACGTGTGCGCTGGGATCGGCCCAGGGTGACCAGTTTTCTTATAACGCCAAAAATCCCGATAAAATCGGTTGGTCCCCGGCCTCTCCGAACGCACACCCGTTCTCTACAACAAATATAACATCCTGTAACGTAATACACGAAATAGTTGATACGCAAAACACGGCATCCATTTATTTCTTGAGGATCGACCGGACACCCCTAATAGTGATCCTTTCTTTCATATTTGGTGCCAAAATCATCCCGGGCACCTGCGGGCGGTGGAGTGTGACCTTACAAGTAGAATATAAATGAAATACAATGGTTTATTTTTTATTAATCAGTACAACATTACATAGTTATATCAATTCAGATGGAGGCCACACTCCACCGGTATCCGGTCGTCCATTCCCTCCTTTTTTTGACGATTTTTTGTGTTCTCAAGCATCCTACCATTTTCATAAAATTTGGGCTGTTACACATAACAGAATTTGTTTAGAAACAATCTTTGCAACGCTCGATCGCATTTAGCATTAGTTTTTATGCACTTATTTTCCTTCGATACTGTGCATAAGGAGACAATATGTATATATGATTATATCAAATACGAATTTTTTATAACTTACCAATATCTCTCTATGCGCGGCCTTGGCAAATAATTTACGGTAACTTTACTCAATTTACTTTTCGGGAAATGCGTTAGATTGCATATTTCCTTTCGCAATACTGCCTTTTTCGATTATAAAGTGCTTAAATACATTTCATAAGATATGAATTATAGTAATTAACCATGCTTGTGAAGACGTTTGAAATAGTTAAAATTGTCATATTTAGCAAGCAGACAATGCCTGTGCCGTACAGTTGCATCAAATTCATTCATTCACTGCGTCTGAACACATTACACCATTGAATTCAGTTTTTTTAATAAAACTAGTATTTCCCTTTAAACACAAATTATATGTAGTAGTAAAATTGTTTGTTGCCAGTCATTTAATGTTACACCATGAAGGATTTTGCTTTCGCAGTGAACTCCATAATTACACACCTAATAACTAAATAATGAATAGTCTGACTAATACACCATCTGGCAGCATTATACAATAGGTATAATAATGATATATATAACATAGAAGATACATACAACACCGGTGAATAAACGGGTTAAAGTAGAACGCGGCAAATTATTTCGTCTTTCGTCTTATAGCTTATAGATTTTCACTTATTGTTTTAGGTCTGTTTCGCCAGAACCCGTTGTTCAAATCCTCAACAACACAATGCGATATAACAAAAATGTAGCTCCAGGACAAGTTAAAAGTAAGTGTTTGTTTATTTATATATTTTAATTAAAAAAGGAAAAACTGACAAAATACTCTACAAATAGTTAAAAATACAAAAATCGCATAACTGCATACTGCAGCGTAACCCGGTTACACGAGAGTACTTTCTTACGAAGCCAGAACTCTGCACACAGCTGTCTGTGAAAGATGCATAAGTTGAGCCTTACATTTCGCAGTTGCTATTGTTTGTTACATAGCTGCTGTAAAAACGTTTTAGACATAAGGCGACCACGGTATGTAAAAGTCCAGTCAGTTAAAATTCTTTGCGGGCATGCTTCATAACCGACGTCCGTGATGGTTTTGGCATTAGCATTGGTCTTTGTTTACTTTATGTCGCCACTAACAAACTCCCGCAAGTCGCACACGTTATTCGAGTAGTATTTAAATTTGCTGCCCGGTGGGTCGACCGCCCCCGCTTTCAACACTGCGGCGGGCCAACAGAAATTAGAATTTTAGCTTATAAGATTATCACTACATCACGGGCACTGATCAACCTGTTTAACAGAGACGCGGCGTACTAAGGCACTACAATTATTATTATACTACAATTTTTGTAACATTGGGACAGTACAATCCAGCTTAAGCTGATGCTCAGCCTGACACAAGCAGGAAACAATGTTACAGCGTGATGACTGCAACTAAATTATATACAAATTTAGTACGTAGATCCTGCACAATTAAACGAAACAATGCTTGGTTCTGTTTATAATATTATATTTCAAGGAATAGCCTACCAATTCAAATCATATCTAGTGAAAACATAACTCTGTTTTCAATATTATTTTCGAAGAATATGTCTTCAAAATTAATTTTTCCAAATAAATATGACAAAACTTTATTTTGATTTTTCATTTCAGCGAAAAAAATTTTTGTAGATGTCTGTCCGAATGGCGAAAATAATGTTACAGGCTGATGACGGTGACATATTTATATATAAATTTTGTTCCTAATTGCAACACAATAAAAACATGGCGTGGCATGACTCCGTTTCCATTGTTTTTAAAGTATAATTTAAAGAACTCTTTGACTGCCAAAAGTGACATTAATTTTTGTAAAAATACAGGTAAAACATTTATTTTCATTTCAGCTTATAAAATTTTGGGCTAATGTAAACTTTAGGGGTGGAAGTAAAATGCATGCTATGCCATTCTCGATGTACAACTCCTAAGCCTTAGCCTAAACTTCACATCTTGCATAAAGCTTAGACTATTAAGGTTTTTGTAAAGAAGATAATTGGCAATATTTTACAGATTTACGTAGCCACACAAGTGTTTCAATTGCGTTTTACATCGAAAGCCTTTCGTCTTTTCAAACGCAAACAATGGTGAGATTCTGCTTGGTCTGAGTGGAGAAAAACATTTTTACGGCTGTGAATCCAAATTGTGAATTTCAGCGAGAACTGTTATGTCGCCCCGTAACTATCTACCTATCCATCTATCGCATCTTAGTAGTTGAAGCATCCAGCTATCTCATTATCATAAGTCCTAAAATCAATACCTTGGTGTTGAGGGCTCTGTTGTAATATAATGTTTGTCAACATATGTTGGAAGTCTGCTTTTGTTTTGAGGAAATTATAGCCACGAACTTTTTGCACAAAAATTGTGTAGTCCTCGGAACGGCTTCACAAATTATATAGCATAATTTTTGAAAGCTGGACTACGATATGTAGCAGTTTTTGTCAAAATCTTTTATATTTTTATCTCCAGTGTCTAATAACTATGGACATTTTTGTGAACGCCTTATAAATTCAAAATTTTTTATTGTAATGTGGCATCGAACCAGAATTTACATGCGCATGTGGAAATTATCGAATGCGCACTAACCAGATTGACGTTCACTGCGGCGCCTCCTCGCGATTATGTAGCAACGTGAGAAAATCAGTTAATACACAACTCGCAAACACGAAGCATATTACTTATTTATCGCAGAGATGTGCGCATGCAAAAATTTTTGATCCCGCTGGTACCGCTCAAACCCAACGCTTGTTCACTACCACTAGGGGCGTGCCCGCGGACTTAGAAAAATTCTACAAGTTTTCGGAGCCCACGCATTCTAAACCTCTATCAAATATCTTCTTTTAAAACCTCTATCTGCATGGAAAGTGTAGCATGATACATTATACGTCAAAAGAATCCACTATTGTGGAGCGAATTATGTAATTAGCTTCACAATAGTGGATTCTTTGTTATCAAGTTTCATTGTGAACTCTATACGAGCTACAGTAGGTTTATTAGCTTTTGTGAGCCGTTGTATCCACCCAAACTTGCGTATTTTAGATGTTAAAAATACATACCCTCATATTGTGAACTTGAAATAAGGATACCTGAAAGGCGGTACATCGTTTGCTTAAAAACCAGCTTAAAATTGTGCACTCGGTGTCCACAGCGGCACACTAGCTCCGGAATAAGGCTTAATGATAATACTAGGCTTATATAAGTATTATAGCTCGTAATGAAGCTCGGAATCGGAATATTGAAGTATTGGCATAGCTTGTAGTCTTACGGTTGTCAGTGGCAGGCATATATAAGAAAATTCAAAACCTATCATATGATTATGAAAATAAAAGACCACACAAAAACAATATTGATTACAAATACGAATACCATGAATAATGGTGATCTCTTTTAATTGTATCCGCTCTTACTGTTATGAAATATAACTTTAAACGGCGATTCTACCAAATGCTAGAACGACAGTAGTTTTGATATTGGGTTACAGATATTTTTTAGTTTAACCCTTTCCTTCTTAAACAAAAGCGTAGCTTGCATAACAGTGAACAAACTTTTGGTGAAATCGTGAATTGAGTCTAGATCGCTCAGGTGCAAGTTTTGTACGCTAGCCACTACACTATGTAGGAGCTGTTGCTCGTTTGTTTGAGGAACCTCACATCCCGGGCGAACAACAGCGCAGGCGCTAACGCACGCAGAACGACATACTCGGCATTAAACTCGCCACGCCATGGACTCTACGACAAATGTGTCAGTCTTTGTCAAAGTCAAAACAATGTCAATCTTGTCAAAGAATGAAAGGATTAAGAAGAAACTATTTTCTGGTAATAGAGTGATACTAAGTTATAAGTAAATGTCAAAATATATTTGTAATACCCGGCACACCACTACCCCATGCACTGCCCGATTAGCCGACAAGTCGAGTAATCGATCACAGGTATCTGACTACCAGTGCCTGTGCGTAGTGTCTACAAATATATATATTATCAAAAGTAATTTAACGCCGGGTCTTCCTTTTCAAACATAACGCAATTCAAATGCGTGAAAGAAGCAGTTAAGCATTTGGAGCTGTGCCGACTACGAGTACCAGCGAGCACCCACTGCAGGCGAATTACCTGCTTCCCGCGGGCTCAATATTTAAGCCCTGTCGAGGCGCGGCCTGTGGGTTTTCGAGAAGTTTACATGTGTCATATAGGTAGACGATATACACCTTAAAAATTAATCCATGAAAATAAACAAAGAAGCTTTACAGATTCGAAAACATGAACACACTTAAGTCATAGGTATCCGTTCTTGGTAGGTGGTAATCCTATCTGGAGCGTCGGACCTCCATCAATCCATAATCCATATCTAAGCCCCCACTACCACCATTCTATCCCCTCGGACGCGAAAATCGTTAAGAAAACTGGCAAAATTGAGGCTAATCTGGAAAAAATTGATACAAAGATTGATGAAAATGTTGAGGACATGCTATGTAGCTTTTTATTCAACAGGTGGAACAACGCCCTAAGCACGAAATTTGCTGATCAAGATATCCCTCGGTCTATACACATTATATGTTCGAAAATGTGGTTATCCAGGCGCAAGTGATCTTTATCGAAATCAATGCCCTGGCGACTTTTCATTACTGCTACACTCTTGTGCAGCTATATGCATGTTTACTGGACGTTTATTAATTGCAATTTTTGTTTGGCATCTTACCCCCAAATATATTTAGATTTAGATGTGACGATCTCACTCAGTATCAGCTACACAAATTTTCAAAGATATCGTATTATGACGGATAAATAGCTCCTCGGAGGGAATTGGGTAAGATAGACTTATTTTTTGCTGGCTCAAGGCCCATACAACCGTCGAATGACTTAAGTTCATTATTTAGAAGTATTCAAGACTCTTTACGCAGGAGTTTGTGGGAAGGCTGTATTTTCAGTGTTAAAAATAGTCTTGCGAGAATGGCGTTGTTTGCATTTTGCTTGCGAATCTCTAGGTTACTTTGGCTACAATTAATACTGTGACTGTGATGATGAAATATAGTGGGATGCTATCATAGTAAATGCGCTTTTATACTATGCTATTACAATGAAATGCTAATTTAGCTTTCGACCAAATTGTTTGGTGCCGGTTTAAAAACACTCGTTATAGGGAATAGTGACTTTTTGCTATCTATATTTTCTGATTCTTTAATTAGTTTTTATTATTTCTGTAGTTGCATGTTTTTTTCAGTGCGTCAAACTTCGGTTGCTGTAGCGATGTATGTCGAAAGTCTTTCGTCGTTTAAAGCTCATTCAATGGTGAGACAGGCTAATAGTCAGGAGTTTCTTTGTTTGAGATCGTGCACCTTATTATAAATTTATAACTACATATATTCTTAGGGACAAAATTACACCAGTGCAAGAGCTTTTGACTAGATGGTTTGCTTAGATATTTGTATTTGTACCATACTGTTCATTTATAACTATTTTGTCTACCGCCATCTGTCTCTGGCGATTTCAAAACCATTACTTATTTTCATTTATTCCTTGTACGGCGCCAAGCCGTCCAGTTCCTCAACAGTACTTCTTTAGCTAGCTCAAACTGTGATATTTCATATTTATAAGTTGTATATCAGAGATGGGACCGGGTCACCGGGTTATTTCAAATCACATCTGTAACTGGGTCAACGGGTCACCGTGTCACGGTGTGTGACCCGGTACTGACCCAGCATGATTCAGTAGACGAAAGCACTCTGCTCAGCACTGTGCTTAACCTAACAGGACAGCATATTTTGTTTGCTCTGCTATTTCACAGAGACGCAGTAGACACTCAAATGCACGTAAACCAACCTCTCCGACGAGCATTGCTGTAAATTCGCAAAAATAATGTAACCAGAAGGATGTAAGGTTGGTAAAAGGGCGTTGGGCTGCTTTGTTGGGCACGTTCATGCGGCGCAATCCGAAACCTGTATTTAGAGCAATAGACATAAAATGTATTCCTTTTCACGTCATTTTAATATACAAGTGATTCCAAGTTGCTTCAAATTCGAGCACGAGGGTTTCGCATGACAAAACTACTTCCAATATACAGCCAAGTGGTTTACATTTAATCTGAACATCTACCTACTTGAGTTAATCTTTTTTCGAAATGCGTGCTACACTCTTGCCTACCTGTGTTCAGAATTGTAGTCTGTGGCAAAGACCTTGCCGAATACTGCAATTTTAATATGTGTGTAATAGCGATTTGGGATAGATATACTAAATGTTTTCCATCACCGTTTCTTTTAGGGATTCACAGAGTTATTATATATTGACTGCTTCAGAAATTGTCTTCTTACTAGGTCGCTAGCGTGGCCGGGTCACCGGGTCACTAGAATGACCGGGTTCCGGATCACTACCGCGGCTGGGTCGCAGTACGGTGACCCGACTGCTTCTCTACTATTAACGAATATCCTATGCGTCGCGTATCAAAGGACCACTGTCTCAATCGGGAGAGCGTTGGTCGTGTCTTCGAAACTAGACCAGGGTGATTAATCCTTCCATCCTACTGGAGTAGCAAATAGTGTAGAATGCCGTAGAAAATGACCAATTTCCATGAGGCCACCATTGGCTTCGGTTACGAATCTGGAGCTTGTACCTGCCGAAATGTTGTCCAGCGAAAATCGGTACCTCCCTGCTTTTTACATATTCATTTCCTATCAGCATATGTGAGTTAGTTTTTTTACAATATTACATTATATCAAAACTTCAACTGCACTTTGAAGTTTATTGTGATATTGGGAGAGAATCTCTACTGGTTTCAGTGTCAAAGAATATTTATAATCGAGACCTAGGTTTAAATCTTCCATCAGCACATTTCTCAATTACTACACTCTAGGCGTTTAACAATAACAACACTTATTAACCAAACGCATATTGTAAACATATGGTCAGTATAACGAGGTTTGCGTCAGGCGTTGAGGTCATCATTGCAAGCTCGAAATTTAGGCAATAGCTTACTAACTTCCAGGATACCAGAAACAAATTTTTTACAGAAACAAAAATAAAATACGATATATTTGTACCATACAGTAGCACGTTATTAAACTAATATTTTTCCGGAAAGACAATAATTCCACTTTTATCGAACCACAGCAATAAGCAACAGAAGAACTAAAAAGAGAAAGGGAGAAGGGAATAAATACACGTGTACATCAGAGATTTCGATTATACTACAAAAGTTGACTTAAGTCAATTTTATTTAATGACTTTCAAAAACTTCGAAAATCGCGGCCTGCTATTAAGCTTTCGGAACCAATACAGCTTTGTAATTTTTTCCATGATCAATAACCAGCATTGTAAAACTAGGTTTCAGTGTTTGATAAGAACTTAGGTTTAATAATTTTTCTCTGATTTCCACGAGTTATAAGCCATTATAGATAGGTTCGCGGGGCAATCAATTTAGGCATTGAGAAACTTAAAAACCATAATAAGTCCCTATTTTATACGGCGTAATTCGAAACCCTCAATGTTAAAGTATAATAATCTTTTGTTGTATGACAAGTCAAAGATGTCAATTCCGTCTGAAATTCAAACCCGTTGTACTTTCTTCAGTTTATCGATTTCTAACAAGTATAAAAGCAAGCATACTTGAATAGCATATTCCAAGATAGGTCGCATGTATAATAAAAGTATTTTCAAGGAAACATGGCTCACAATTTATAAAACAGCGAAACAGCATAATAATTAGTCGATATGATTTTTCAACTATAATATTATAGTGCGAGTGGTAGTTGATGTCGTTACTGATTGCAACGCCATAAGTCTTTAGACTGGGAGTCGGAAAGAATTATACTACTTCGAATATAATACAAGATATTGTTTTTTTGCTAAAATGTAAGATACTACATTTCGAAGCAGAAATAGACAATTGCCAACTATTTGACCAATCGTCCAAGGAGACATGCGCATTTTGAAGGCACCCGCAGCATAACTATTATCGACAAGTGATAAATTTATATAGAGTTTACCATCATCGGCAAAAAGCTTCCAATTTTTGTTAATACAAGAAAGAAATTCGTTTATATATATTAGAAATAAAGTAGATCCTAGAATACTGTCCTGTGGTACTCTTGATATAACATTGTGAGAATCAGAATAAGTATTTTTTTATTTTACTCTGAAAGTTTTATCGTGAAGAAAAGCAGCTATCCCCTGTAAAATAGGGTCAATAATTCCTATACTTGGGAGTTTCTGGAGAAGTTTAACATTATCAAACGCTTTCGCAAAGTCATTGTAAGCAATTTTAACTGACTTGCCGCTGTCTAACGCATATGTTCAGTCACTCACAGAGCTACGTAGCTGCGTATATATTGACTTTATTTTCGAAATGAATCCGTGATGATTTTGACAAATTATAATATTACGTTTCACATAAGCCGTAACAGAGTTGTTGGTAATAGATTCCATTATTTTACAACAATTAGAAAGCAGTGATATCGGTCTGTTTTTTCAACAGATCAGATGAGTCGGCTTTTTATATAGAGTAATAACATCAGGATACAACCTTTGATTAGGCATGCCACCACTTATGAACGATTGTTCAAATATATGCGATAGCGAAAAATGTAGTGAATCCACGAAGGTTTTAAAGAAAATGTTGTGTAAATGCCATCACTTGAGTGGCTGTTTAGATTTCAAACACCTCATAATTATATAACCAATGTGTGGGTAAAAGACGACTTATGGAATATTTTTAAAAACTACATTACACTTCTGCGTTTGCGGAACGTCGCTTTTATGTCTAACAAAAACTGAAGCAAACGCAACCCTCCAGAATATCTGACCAGAGTTTGTCATCACCAGTTAGCAGTTTATTCGCCGTATAGCGTGGTAAGACCACTAACACCCGATTTAACGAATAGTCAGTTTTTACGTGTCTAAAAATGTTGCTTGGATTGCTACCGTTTAGTTTGTTTCTTTCCCAAATTCGTTTGAAACGAGCGATTGCTTTGGTGAAGCCTACCTGATTATTTTTTAACATGTTGTTCAATCGTTTTACGATTGATTGATCGAATGATTGATGGATTAGCAGATTCATCGATTGATTGACTGGTCGATCGATTGAACGATTCCTTTTATTGATTAATTAAATGATTGAATGAGTGATCGATTGAGCAATTGATAGATTGGTTGGTGGTTTCATTGGATGTATTGATTGTTTGATTGCCTGCTTGATTGAGATTTGATTGCTCCAGCAACTATTTGAAACCATTCATTTTAAATGCACACTTTATGCTAGTGATTTATTAAAAGATCTTTGGAGGTACGGACATAAAAGAGCCCTGGAATGTACGTATACACTAACTGCTAATTGAAATAATGTGTTCAAGCCTTTAATATTATCGACGAAATGTACCTCAGGTGCCTTAATTGACCAATTTTTTTGCTGTTAACTTATGTTCGTGCATCGCTTCTTATTTCATTTTGACACTTACAGTTGATTGGCTTTTTTGCTACATGAGTTGAGGGCGTTATTAGAATGCCATTCGGCGTTTACATTATAAAGGACCCGCTATGTAGAAATTTTGTCCACCCTGGATGTCTGCCACTGTCCATTCTGTGGTGATTTGGACACCATTGCGTTTCTGATGGTATTTTAAGATAGTATTCATAGGTAGTGTAGTGTCGGTAATTATATGGTGTAAACAACACCGTAAATTTTTAAAATGTTATATGGTGTTATTTGCACATATTATGAAATTGTGTTTGTGTATGATGTCATTGAAACCGTCAGCAAAAACAGTAGGAAGATTTAGACACTATTGTCAAGTTTATGGTGCTCAAACACTATTTGTTTTGTTAAGTGTTGATATGTACCGTATGCCGCTGGCTGATATGGTGTACACTATGAAGCACAAAACTTCACATGGGGGTCTTTTATAACTTAAACGCCGCATCAGGAACATTTGTAGGTACATAGTGCAACAATCGGTGACTAAAGACCAATCATACTGACGCGATACTATTTGCGGGATTTGTATCTATAAAAATCACAATTTGTCTGATTTGTTTCAATGGCGCATGAACAATTATATCAGGCCTGTATCGGAGGATTTAATGTAAAAATACAGTCAACAAACACACAATAAACTGTAAGCACATTATTATCTTTAAAGCAACTGAAGGTCGACCTTATCGGAGCTGCTTTGATGTAGCGTGGTCACGAATCGAATTGTATACAAGGCTGTGTGAAACCGGAGATTGATACGAAACTTATAAATTTGATAAAAATAATACCATGTAAAAAGTTATGAAGGACCCAGCATGTGGCCACTGAACAGCAATACCATTAATGGTATGCAATACATACCCAAAGTATGTAACAAAACACATTGTGTATGATACACCTTCAACCAACTGTGGTGTCGAAATCAGTATCAAAAACACAGTACACAAAAACATGACACAAATAGTGCTGATAACCGCATGGTGCAGCTGACTCGTACATTTGAAAATTTTGTCGCGCTGTCTACAACATACTATTACCAACACTACACCAGCTATGATATTTTGAAATATATACCATCTAGAAACATTATGACATCGAAGACACGATATGATACCCAGTGTGGACAAAGCATTTCATTTAGTAATGCGTAGAGATATCATGATTTAAGGATTTGGTCCATACTATAAATTTTAAATTTTGCAGTGCTCAAATCTACAGTTATTGATTATTTTTTACGTTCTATTTTTTGCCAAATCAATATAAAGCTTTCGATGACTAAAGTTTCATTTGAGAAATTATAGACATAATGTATTATGCGTTAACAAAATTCATTTTAATTTCAATTCTAATCAATTTTTATCATCTGTATTCATTTTAGGATTTCGAAGTCGATATGTATTTAGCGATGAGTTGGATTGATGAACGGTTGAATCATTCCAGCTACGATCCTGTACTTATCACTGACTTACATACGTCGAATATGATGTGGCAGCCAGATCTCTATTTTGTCAACAGTAAACACGCTTCGTTTCAAGAAGTTACAACGCCGAATTTTATGGTATTGATCTATTCCGATGGTTATGTATTTAAATCGATGAGGTAAGCTGTAGTTGCATTAATTGACTTTTGTGGATATCCATTCTGATAACTCTTGAAATTTAAGTTTTGCAAATTTCATATGAATATTTTGTTGCAATAAAACTAAACTAATATTTAATCATGTATTTCCACTGTAATAGAAGTCTTTTCTTTCATATTTAAGACTAAATCCTGTATTATTTTGTCTGTAAAATTTCGTCAATACATACTATAAGGCAATCTTTTTCATATTTAAATATAAATATGTCTTAAATAAAGTACTTATCGACTTTTAGAGAACCAAATGCGTTGTATGACGAAATTTGGAGGGAAAATAACTCTTAATACTATTTGTCAGTGAACATAAATGATTACGTTACCCGTGAAGGCGAATGGCTTTATCACAATTTTAGGAGTCACCGATATTTTAAACTTTTTCCAAACTTGAAAACGTTCTAATGATTACTCACGGATATACGTATGTTACATGTAATAAGCTCCGAACTAGGGAAATACTTCGAAAACCTGGAGACAATAATTCGTGTATACGGAAAAATTACTGTTCTGGATTTATTTATATAAAATTATATTAATTCAATTAACACGGAATTTGAACCTTTAATAAATAATATGAAGACTTCGTCGTTGTGCATACTTCAAGACAAGATCCTGCGCTAGGACCGTTGGGTTTAGCAACATGGCTTTTAATTAATTGATAGCCAGATTAAATCATGACTAATATTTAAATCAAGCGAAAAGGATACGTAATAAACTCAATTAACAGATATCAATTATTCATTGCTTAACTTTGCAGATCGAAGTATTCTTTGGAACGTTACAGACAGCAGTAACATCTGGAGGTGCTGGCCTCTTTTATTTCATAGCTATACATAAATATTAGGATGAATTCAGCAGTGTCCGTTTATCACAAAATTGATATATAAATTGTAAAAACGTTGACCTTCAGTAGAACTAAAAATTCCATATGACAACGAAACATATACAAATTAAGGATAATAATATTGCTTTTAGCAATCTATTCCGTAGTTAGGAAAACTTCGACTATATAATATGTAGCTTATAGGTGTACCCACTGACAAAGTTTAAAGTAAACACCACCCCTCATCCTCAATGTTAACAACTGCGATACCTACGCGATTTTGTCACAAAATTGGTAGTTTTTGCTCTCTTATTTAGTGGCTAAACGGGCTACCGGATAGATGTCAGACCTGCAGTTGCAACAGGACAAGCTTCTTATACTGTGTAATTTCTTAATTTATCACTGTAGCGATTACCATGTTATAGGCATAAGCAACAAATTTCGACAGAATTTTTATTTAAAATTGGGCTTTGTTTTATCCCGGTCTCTGAAAGTGATACAAACAGAGCAACGCTTCTACCATTATGTGCCAACGGTTAACTGCATTCAATGATAAAAATTACATATATCTGCCTGGCCATTCTTGAACCATCATAGTTGTAACAAAACCTTGGGTTAACGTGGTGATCTAGCAGCAAGATAGATGGTAACGTAGCGACAAGATATTCTATCTTTAACTTAAAACTTTCCTGCTAATTTAGCACGTTTTGTGGTGTGTCTTATTCGGAGTAGTGTCTCTCATAATATATTAACGATTAGCTATTTCACTAATACACTTATAAAAATTTGAACCATTTCACTAATACACTTATAAAAATGTGAACTATTTCACTAATGCACTTGTAAAAATTTGAACTATTTCATTAATACACTTGTAAAAATTTGAACTATTTCACTAATGCACTTGTATTTGAACCATTTCGCTAATAAACTTGTAAAAATTTGAACTATTTCACTAATACACTTGTAAAAATTTGAACTATTTCACTATACACTTTTAAAAATTTGAACTATTTCACTAATAACTTGGACCTATGTTTGGATATTCACATCCTTGAGTTCAGGAACTATATGGGTCATAACTACTTTTGCCCAATTAATACTTGGTACTACTTAGGGTAAACCCAACAGTAAAATGTTTGAGTACAAATGCTTATAATTACAATATATGCTTTGTGGAATGCCGCGGTTGTTTTTGAGGCATTTTCCCAATTTTAGGTGTGCTCGCAGTTAAAACTTTTCTCTTGTTTCTTCCATCTGATCCCACGAAAATTTTGTTTCACTAACATAAATCACCTCCTAGTTGTGCGAATTTGAAGCAAAAGTTGTAGGTGCTACGTAAAAGTGGAAAGTGATGGCAACATTCTTTAAAAATACTAAAGATACGCAAAAAACAATTGCGTCATTCTACAATTTACACACACTCTTTTTGCGTCATGCTCTTCTTCAGATATATAAAAAGATTTGTAATTATAAATATTTTGCCACATTATATTTCAGTATAGCTTAGTTAGTTTTGTTTAATTTGAGGGTCGATGTCACAGTGTCTTGTATGATGAACTTAGGCCTTTTCCCGTTCGACGAACACACATGTCCGATTGTGATACAAAGTTGTACGTTTTTAATTCATTTTTGACATTATTTTAGTTGCAATTAATTTGAATTAGTTTAGTTTGTTAAAAGTGACGTTTAGATATATTATAATGGAATACTGCAACCCTGGTGAGGCACAGATATCATATAAATAGTTTTGAAAAATTATGGCTGACTTTAGCATTTAACTTTATGTATAATTTAATCAATTCAGTAAACAAATATCTGCAATAAATATATGTCAAATTTAACAAAGGTATAACTGAGATTTAAAAAATCTTTCTTATATTTCGACAAGCTATTTCTTTATAATTTGAAGTAAAGATAGTCGAGTTTTAAATGAATATCTTGTGGCACAAAAATCTTAGTATACTTCTCTGAAATATATTTCAAAGAAGTTCGTATTAGATATTATGGAAAGTATTTTAAATCTAGATGAAAGTTTATATCATTGACACTGTGTGATCGTTCGCCGTACTTAAAGCAAAGGCAGGCTTCGTACTCTGTCTGCAAAGTAGTTAGGCGCGCAATTGATTCTGGAAACTACGTCCTGCCTGCCCCAATGAAGAGTTGAATTGCAATGTCATAACAACGTAGCATTTTTAGATACAAGTCATAGATAACCTTATAAGTCATTGGTTCAGTAGATCCCAAAGCTTAGAATGTCTTTATTACATTTTCTTGGTCACTCTACCGGTATAAATCTCATGAGTGACTATATAAAATAAGTGAGTGGGAGAGGAATTACTAATTTCAGGGGTAATGTGTTTGATTATTGTTGTAGGCTAAAATAACAATCCGTACGCCGTCCTAGCTGGTATATAATTTAAATGTCAAAATATATATTATTTTTCCAGCTATATATAGTTTATAGTTTTACATGAATCGATTTTATGTTTCAGACGCGTATGTTAGTCAAGTTGTTTCACTAGAATGGTTCGTCAAGCCAAAAGCTGGTTTTCCGATAAGCTTTAACGAAGACATTATACTGAACGATATGATCATTCGACCACCGCATCGTTACACCAATAAGTCGGCACGATATCCCATGTTTCGTGGTGCAGGTACAACATTATGATTCATGGTGGAATTCTTTGGGGAAGCCAGCAGGTACCATCCTGACCGGTTTCGAGTACTCATGCTATTCGCCGCACGCTATTAATTCTTTGGTGCTATTTTTCTGTCTAGCGGCCTTGTATTACTAATTAATATTTCGAAACATTGGACGGATTATTGGAAAGATAAAGATGAAATAAGGAGCGCTGCACACCCTAATGAATATATAATCGGTGCCAACTGCATGCCACCTTTCGGAAATGCCTTTATAGATGTTGGCCTGGTTACCGCTGACTTAAGGAAATATCTGTCCGTATTTTTGTATTGATTATGTGATATAGGGATCAATTTGGTCAGTGTGGTTACAAATTATATTACAAATTGAGGCAATGATTTTAATGCGTCAGGATTTTAAATTATCGTTTATTTACAGCAGGTCGTAGAAAGTTTTTATAGTATTCTCGTTTCCAGTAGCGAATAAAAAAATGCCAGAATTGAATTTTCGTAAACGTTTCGCGGCCGGATTTATATTATTGTGTATGATCGACATGAAAAATATCGAGAAATATCGAATATTCTAAGCCATCGGTCAGGGGTATAGATGGTTTCAGTTGGTCTTTGGGGGAAGGATGGACATGCTGGGGGTGTAAATTTTGAAATATCTAGGAACTAAAAAATTTTCCTAATTTCGCTAAAATTTTCTTCAATTTTTGCCAATTCTCGCTAAGCATTTACTACTATGCCCTGTTTTTAGCCAATTTTCAATTCCAATTCTCACTGTTTTTGCCAATTTTTTCTGAAATTGTCCACACGCTTTCGGAGGTGGTTGTCTGGTGCGGAACCCCCAGGCGGGGAAGATTTGGCTTGGGTGGTCCGACCCCTAGGGGACGTTAACCCCTACTTCCGTATCGACACATATGACTTACATATTGTTCCACTATTTCGCGTTGACCGTTGTTTTTGCGATATAAAATGTCTTACAGACAGGATTGACTTGAATGTGAAAAGAACTTAATAATTTTAAAACCATATATGTCATACATGTGCAAGGTCTGTCGGCTGAGGGAACCCGTAGGTCTAGCGGGGAAGGAGGTGTGCGGCAGGTGGGGCGCAGTAGGTGTGAACTTTTGAAAATGTCGAAATTGATCATAATTTGCTATAATTTGCATAATGATTTACCATCAATTGTTAAATTTTCCCGGGGAGAGGAATACATGATTTCAGGAAATAGGGGTAAATATGGCAAAGCGGCAATTCCACCCTACATCCCTATGGCCACCTTTGAATAGGTATATGTATATATTTGCTTGGACCATGATCGCTAGGAAATATAAAGCTGTACATCCCATACAACAAACATAACACCGAAATAGATTTACGTTCAATACGGGTCTTGGCATAAACGTGTTCGGTGTTGACCATCTTGAGAAACGCCACCCTAGCTTTACTAAATTGTCCGGCTATATTAATTATTAAAGAAGTAGTAAGGCGTCATAAGTTGACTATTTTGTCGATCAGCAAAGTTGTATTAATTCGTTCAGGATCTTTGGTATCAAGTGGTCCCAGTAATCATTGCGAATATTTTTTAATTGAGTTAGTCATATTGTGATATGTTTTATGCACTAGCGTTGTTAATCGTTCGTTTTGTGAGTTTTCTTAAGGAACCGAGCAACAGCTGCTGCATTAATCAGTGCACATTTCGCATGCTCGAGTTTTACTACATCAGTGGTTTGCATACGCTAACTACATCAACTTCAATCAAACAACTTTGTTCCTATGCATTCCTCCGGCTTCCGTTTGCCAAATATAGCACAATACACAAATTAATTCGCGTGTTAAAATGTTACACACCATCATAACAGCAATAGCCTTAGAATTTTATAAAACTCCATCCGAAATGTCGTTTTGTTACAAAACTCCATACGTATAGGCCAGAAAGTTGCAGTGATCGTCCAAAGTGCTTGTTGCCTCAGGGCAACATTATGCATGAAAGGGTTAACCCTTTAAAAATTGACTAGCTAAAGTCGATTCCAAGACTATAACCCGGCTTCCAAGTGACAGCGTATGCAAACTGCAGAGTTATTCTGGAGTTGTTACTAGGTTTCCTAAGAAACCTAGCCAAGCAATAGTAATAATGCCCATGCAAGCATGCTCCACACGTCGTATTTTTAACGCAACGCTTAACAATATGCTTTGTTGCCATCCGGCAATATTGGGTATTAAAGTGTTTTGGCTGGTACTCCACACGGTTTCCAGCTGCTAAATAATAATTGTCTACTTGCAACCGTCAAATAAGTTGATTGACAAACCTCCGTAAAAAAATTAGTGCAATTTCAGATTCTCATAAATATTTTACTCAAAACTTAGTGGAAATTGAAGGATTCGTTGTATGGAGGTTGAAACAACGCAATTATCAGGAAGTTTGAGTTTTGTCCCTAAGTTTTGTCCACACGGTTTCCAGCTGCTAAATAATAATTGTCTACTTGCATCCGTCAAATAAGGTAATTGACAAACCTCCGTAAAAAAATTAGTGCAATTTCAGATGCTCATAAATATTTTACTCAAAACTTAGTGGAAATTGAAGGATTCGTTGTATGGAGGTTGAAACAACGCAATTATCAGGAAGTTTGAGTTTTGTCTCTAAGATTTATTAGACAGCCAAATTTAGAGAATCATGTGGGCTGGCAAAATGTTTATATGGAACACAGCTTTTAGTGTCTTGTGGAAAGCCACCCCGGACATAAACGAAAAAATGCCATATATCAATACTTAGGAACACCTGTGCGGACGGGGTGTCAGACTGCCTAATCACGTCTCCATTTTTACAAATCACAAATGATTAAATATCACTTGATTCGTTAAATATCACTTGATCGTTGCATCCCAACACCGATTTACTTTGATAAACTGAAACCTTACTATATAAATATATTTGTGGTCAACTTTTAAATTGTATGTTCTGGTACATGCTGCGAAAACTACGGTGTTATTATACAGCATTTACATTAATTTGAGTGCGTCAACTGCACAGTCTTTCAAACGTGGCGTGCCAAATAGACCAAATTAGTGATATGGCATGCCAATTGCTCGCTGATGTTGATAGCGACACATCTTCATATAGAAATTGGTGCGTCTAGCCTGCCACCACCTTCAAATTAATACAACTGGCACGATACCTTCTACAACTTGGTGAAACTGGTGTTCCAACACCTACAAATTTAGTTAACTGACATAACAAAATCTACAAACTGATGCAACTTTAATGCCACCATCTACAATTGAATTCAACTGGATTGCTAACATCTACACATTGATGCAACTGTCACACCACCTTCTACAAATTGGTGCAAACGACAATGCACATCTCTACGTCGTGAAGTATAGATGGAGTTGCTAATCAAGTCTTAAAGACTTATCCAATTTTTTATACTCCAACTAATCTGTATGTATTTTCAAGCTAACGTGACTGTCTAGAATCTCAGAAAATGTCGACAGAAGTAGGATTCGAACCCACGACCATAGACGGAACACGCTTCGTGTCTATCGGTTGGGCTACTCTACCGAAATTTTCATGTTTGTTTCAGGCAACTGGTCGTGTCTTACCGGCTATATTCGAATGAAACGAATGCTCACATTTCACTTTCTTCAAACCTATATTCCGACAACAATGCTTGTTTGTATTAGTTGGCTGTCGTTTTGGCTCGACGTCCGTGCTGCACCAGCCCGAATATCGCTTACAATAACAACCCTTTTAACCCTAGTCAGCGTTGGTAACGGTGCCAGAACCGATCTGCCTCAGGTTAACTTCGCTGAGTAGTGTAATACTGGAATTGATTAACAAAATACATATTTTAATTCAACACATAATTTATCATATTACTGCATGAACTAAATTGAAAATCAAATACTAGTTTTTTCTGGAAATTTGACTCAAAGTAAAATTGTTTTCAATACGTTTACGAGTTTTGGTCGAAATTAGAAATTGTTATCCGGAAAATAACGAGGATCTGTGGTCGTAATATATCTATGTAATCACTCAAGGCGTATTAACGTTCATTCTATTTAGAAAAAATCGTGATTTTAAAATTGATAGTGTGGAATGTAAATTTGCATTGATTTTGCCACAATCATGTTGGAAATTAATGTATTTTAAAAAAATGCTCAAGTTTTTGGGACAAATCGTCCTCACAATATAGTAAGCGCGAAATGCTTAAAACAGCATTTTATAATGAGGGGTTTGATATAACTCTCATTTAGTTTAGGCGCGTCTAAAAATTGTTTTCCTACTCCAGATGGAGTGATTTGAAAAGTTCAATTACCTTCCACATTTTCGTTGTATGGAAAATGAATCACTACTATGTTAAACTCATACGAATTAATAAGGTAAAATCCACCAACTATGGCAAAATATTTGAAAGCAAAACGCGACTAAATTGGCTGGGTTGAATCTCTACCTCTGTGGAAATTTGGGCGATATTTTCAACAGGGACGTACCGACGGGGCACTGGGGCGCCAACTTGTTCGCAAGCAAGAAAAGAAAGTTCAGAATGTCGAAATTTACAATTATGTTTTTCACGCCTCCTAAGAAAGAATTCCTGTCGCAACGATTATTTAAAGGCTTGCAGAATTCAAAATATTAAAAAGCAAAATTGAGCAGGGGCACAAAACTTCTGAGCGTAAAATAAGTTAATTTGTAGGAGGCGTAAAATAATTGAGTAGGGGTTGCAAACTCACTGAGTAGGTGGCCCATAATTTTCTGTTTGCCCTCGTTACGCCACTAATGCTCAAAAATCCAGATCGCTGATATGCTCCTCCTAAAGTTATGTCCTCCTAAAGATTGCAAAAATATGGAAAAAATTGGATACTGGTAGTCATTGCAAGTACGTAGTTCTTTTCTACACAGCACGTGTTTTTTATATCGTAGTAGCAGCATCTATTAAAACAAATAGTAAACTAACGCTTACTAAAATTTTTCTATGCGTATGTACCGACAATATAAACAACTAGCCTAATCTATAAATTTAGAAAAAAGTTCTGCTATATTACAGGAGCAAAAGTTTAAATTTCACAGCTTGACGGTCTAGGAAATGTTGTTCGACGATAAATGAAAGAGCTTCTGTTCCGAGCTCGAGGTACCATGCTGCATGCGGCACGGTGGAGATACCTTCAATGAATGTTAGAAACTTTCTGACCAGTGTTTAGCCCTGCTTTACAGAGATAGTAATATTTAAGTATATTATTGTTATTGTTGTGTTTTAGGTAGGCGACATAAAAGCGATATGAGATTGGAAATAAGCTGGGTTGTCAGCCACGTGCACCTATGTCTCATGGCAAGGTAATAAGTGATATCATGACCGAATGCTAGAAATTTTGTCACCAATTTTTAGCCCACTTAATATACATAATGCAATTAGAAAATATTTTGCGTATTTTTGTAAATTGATTTTTATATTTTTCAGGTAAGCTACATCAAAGCAATCGATATTTGGCTAACAACGTGCACTGCGTTCGTATTTGCGGTTCTAATGGAATATACCTTGGTCAATTACTATATGGGACAGAAGGCGAATTTTTCGAGTAAACGATGTACACACCGACGCGCTCAGCTCTTTCAACCGGTAAAAGACTTGCTGCATTGTTTTCAGCTTTTTGACTTCAGGTTTTTCAGCTAAAAAGTAAAAAAATATATCTATATATATAATTTGTAGTATTGCACTCTCATTTATGTACGCTGTTTTAGTATATTTTGGAAAATAATCTACATGCCTTTCAATGGCGCACTTGTGTCACTAAAAGCAAGTTTTGATAATATTTTACTGAAGAGTATAAAGCTCTTCAGGTTTAAGCGCTTGCAGCATTATAATATGTTGCGATAGGCTGCGTGTGTCCCCACGGCGTTCCATGTTGGCGACATTGCATCTGCCCTATTCCGTAATTTTATTAGCTTGACAAGAATGCATCTGTATACTGTGGCAGGAATACATTTTCCGCTAACTGCAGTACCTGAAGAATTTTCAGTAAATATACGATGATAAAACGCGCAGTGAAATCAAATATTTTAAAATCAATTTATACTCTGTTCACGGACACCTCAATGACTACGTAAAATTTGAAAGATTATTTTTGAAGCTTTGCCGAAAATTTAAGAAACTTCATACCCGTTTTAATAGCTTAGCATTTTAATACTCCAATAGTTGTTCAGGACGACGAGTCGCGTTGTCTAGTCAAGACGACCCTTATGGGGCGTTCACGTTATAATGCCCCCAACGTTTGGAACCTATGTACACCACAAAGTGTCAGGCACACTGTTGACAACAGGTTATCTAAGACACCCCCACGTTTTTAATAAATTTTTTCAATGGTAGCTTGTTACGCGTATTACAACTTCTCGACGATATAGACGCACACTGTGTCGTCTGGCAGTTTTATTGACAGTGTTCAGAATTATTTGAGCAATGTTCACATGGGCTAGATACAAATATCGCAAATTTAAAAAAAAACTACATAGGACAGTTGACTAATAAACCGCATTAGCTACAGACGGTGTTCGTTATAGTTAATTCGCGCTAAATTGGTAGCTAAGGGTGTGCGACACTGTCAAGGAAAAATGTAGTAGCTAGTGGTGTGTAGTAAACCATCGGCAATTGATTTACAGTATGGGTGTCACCCTGACTGTCGATACCGTAAGTTCGCGACTACAGGTGTCAAAAGTTCCAAACAGCGGGGACATTATAACGTGAGCGCAGCATTATGCAGCCGAAATCCCATGTTTCACGCATGATTACTAACGTTTTCTCAACCAGTGGAACACCGCCCTCGATTGCAACAAAACCAGAAGATCGTGACAGGACATGTATCAGATTGCCAGCGGTCGCTATGGTAACAAAAGAACAGACGGGGAACCGTTATGTTACATCTTAGCCCGATTGCTGCAAATAATTTTGTGGATGAACAGATGTACAGAAAAACAGTGCTATTATAGGCACACGGGCCAATTTTTATAGGGGAGCTGAGCCATTTTTGCCCGAAACATATACGTTCGCGCCCGAAAAAACTTTCAGAAGTTAAGCTATCCAACTACCAAGACCAACGAGACCACTACATCCGCAACAGAAATCAATGTCAGTAACAATAAAGCTTCATTTATGACAAACAACACGAAATTTTTTTATTTTTCTTTATTCTCAACACCCGATTTTAAAATGTCCACAGAAAATGTACTTCAAAAGAAATATGAATTGCGATTTCTTCGCTTTGCGAACACATCGATCATTCTGCGCATATCACTCTCGATCACGGCATTCGCGTATAAGCGTTCGATGTTTATCAGCGCAAGATGGCTTAAGCGATCCTGACCCATTGTGCTTCGCAAATAGGTCTTTAGCCGTCTTAGCGCACTGGGTGAACGTTCAGCGGAGCAGGATGTCGCAGGTATGGCACATCGCAATTTGACAACATTGGCAAATTCTGGAACAAAATCGGGACGGGCATTCTTCTTCTCCGCTGTCGAAGCACTGGGCGCAGCCATGCCCATATCCATGGAATTCGGATTATCCTCGGAATCAAAATTATCCAGCAGTAACATCGCTAATTCGGGCTTACCACCACACTTGATGTTATCCGATGCGGTCTCATTTACGGCGACTTCCGCATTTGGTATTGTCGGCGGAATGATTTTCACTCTTTGAAAAAAATATTTATGAAAAAAAAATTTTTTACGTTTTTGGCCGGTGCCCGAAAAGATCGTAGATTGCCCGAAAAACTCGAGGTTGCCTGACTCTGGGGGGTCTGCAGCCCACACACTCTGGGCTCGTACACCTTTGAGTGCTATTGCTCAAAATCAATCAATTGAAACACAATGAGAGATAAACTTTTACTTGTCGAACATCCTTACACAGGATAAAAAATTTCCGTTCAAGTACATACATAATATAAACAAATTAAAAGCAAGTTTCCGCTGTTGAAAGTTGAACTAATCTCTCATCCTATACTAGCCATTGGAATTAGGACAGGGTTCAGCGACAATGCACTAGACTGCTGGACCTCTTTTGGTTTATTGTATTAACATTAACAGCTAGACGCTGTGCTGATATAGGCCAGTGAGCAAAATCACTTTAGCTATATATATGGCGAGGACGATGATTCCGTGAAAACGCTGAGATCATTATAAAACAAATCGTTTAGACCCTAACCAGCAATAAAATATGTTATATCTCGATGAATAAATATATTTGAATCTTCTGTTATAATGTTTTCGAGACCATGTATTGTTCAAAATGCATATTGTAAATTCATGAGGCACAAAGACCGTAAAATTTGTTGTAGCTGGGTGGAAAGACTCGAAGATTTATTGATCAGATAATTATGGTTAACTTGATTTAATCCGGTAGTCGAGAATTCAAGTGACATCTCATATCTCACTTGACAACTTATCACTTTTCGATTATGATTTGGGCTACAGCATTTCAGCCTTAATAGCCGTATTCCCATTGCGTCGGTTCCGATTCGAGATCATACACAATTGGGCCCATGCCAACTTTAGGGGCGGGACGTTATAACGTTAGAAAAAAGAACAGCCCCCCGACTTAGACTTAGGCTTAGTACATGGCTCATATAAGGACCTTAGCTTAGGCTAAGCCTAAGGCTTAGGCTTAGTATATCGAGAACGACATGGCACGCATTATCTTTCGGTCCCTAAAGTTGACATGGGCCCGCAATTGTATCGGATCCAATTCGGATGACGTGGTATGAACAATACATTCAACGTAAACGCAACGCACAGAGGCAATGGAATTTGGTCGTATCGAATTGAATCGGGCGCTCAGTGAACACAGATTTGATTGCCCGAAAAACTGTAAATAATCGTGACAACTTTAGAAACCATTAGAAAAACATATGTTTTAACTTATCTGTAAATTCACAGATGATAACGAAAGTTTTGACTGGTTTTACAGCAACACGGGTATTGCCAAATCCCTTTTCCCTAACCGACTGGACACATGGCGTGTGCTTATGCCTTAATACACCTAGCGCAAAAGGCGCAGAATCATACTTACCCACGCTGTTTAGTTATTGAATTATATATTTAGCAATAAAAATTTTGAAAAAGTTGTATAGCACCAATTTTTGAAGCATACGATATTTAGGGCTTATTAATCGCATGGACCGTTAGATGGTATCGATTAGACAGTTCACTGGAGTACAACCTATGCAAACTAACCGCCGACCAACTGATTAATCGCCTAAAATACAGAAACAACTTAGCGGCAGCTAACTTCTATAAAATTACGTCTACCTACCGCAACTTCAAGTGTACCCTGAAACACAGTGCAAATATTCGGCTAAACTTGGTTCAAACGTATCAATTGATGGTTATCTATCGTTTGATAATCTTAAGAAATATCGGCACTGCTGAAGGAGGGGAAAATCAGTCAATCGTCCTACAGCAAAATTTTGGGTATATTTCGACTCAGATGGACAAGCTGAGTTCAATGGTCTTATTACGACCACTTTCAGAAAAAATTTTTCGATTTTTTGACTCGGTACGTTCAAAAATGGAAAGAAAATCCTTCCGAATTTCGACTTGTAGCTCACCATTCCACGCAGCTCGACGAGGCAAGCGTAATGGTATCTATCCTCACTCAATTAAGCCACACAGTGATAAATTATTAAAAAACTAAACAAACTAAAATGCACATACATTTTATATCTTAAACCCGATACATCTTCCGGATTTGATGAACCATGGCCCCAAATGGATGAGCACTAAACTGTTGACGCCATACAAATTCATCCAGGTATCTTTCGAACGATCCATCCGGAACACCCCAACGGTCTCAAAAAACATCTTTACCTGACCTCATAACCAGTCAATATTTCGGGTGTAAACTTCCGCGTTATTAGGATTAACAAATTATCTGTTATGGTGATTAACCCTTTCATGGATATAAGATTGCGGTCCCGGAAATCTGGCAAACCCACGGATATATGTAACAAAGCTATCGGTGAGTACACGACTTCCATTGCGGACATGCTGACAAATTCAGGGCATGATGACAGCAATAGTTCTCGCCGGAACTCGGAAAAGTAGACACCTTTGTGTACCACGTTCCAGCATTGCCACCACAGAGCCATGTTTCCGACGAAGTAATCCAGCCTAAGCCGAAAACTAAGCCTAAGCCTGAAACTAAGCCTAAGCACGAGACTAAGCCTAAGCCTCTGAGACTAAGAATAAGTCTGAGACTAAGCCTAAGCCAGAGAGTAAGCCTAAGCCTGAGACTAAGCTTAAACCTAAGCCTAAACCAAAGACAAAGACTAAACCTAAGCCTGAGACTAACCCTAAGCGTGAGAATAAGCCTAATCCTGAGCCGTTCTTCCACTAAACATTACTCTCCAATGCATCAAACATACCTAACCAAATTTCAAAATATCCATATTTCGCTTGCTTTCCCAATATCTGGCTCCATATCTTCTTGGCCGGACAACCTATTGAAATATCACATAAAGCTTGAGATAGGCCATTGCGTTTTGTATAACATATTCAAATTTGATCCAAATAGATCTATCCGATCAAAAGTTATGGTCGAAACTGTGAAAACCAAAATCCATCTTTTAAAATTTTTTGACCCCTGAATTTAGGGCCTTTTTCTGAACCCCCTTGGGAGAGCCCTAAATCCTTTTCCATTGGAAAGAGCAGAAAAAACTGACAAAAAGGGAAGGTGGCAGACGATATTAAGCGAAGCTTTTGGAAAAAATTTACCAAAAAAGCCTCTATACCCCAAAAAACCTCTAAGGACAATTTATTTAGCATCATCAGGAGGCTATCCCTGAAAAAGGGCGACCCTGACCTCGTAGAGACCTCGTTTGGGGATGAGAGATGATTGTGGATCCAGAGACTATGGGGCTATACCTGAAAAGATAGTGGGACCCTTCGCTGATTTCCGCCTGCTTCAGGAGGGTCGAAATGGCTGTGACATAACTGTAAAGTACCGGCGAAAACCCTTAAACATTTCCAAAATACCAGTAACCACCCACAACCTTTCGGCTTAAATTCAAATTCTCCGACCAAGAGGAAGCATTGCCAGCTTGTTCCGTGCTTGAGCAATGGTTTCTCAGCTGTTCGGCAATTAGTCCGTAGCTTTCAACACAATGCTAGAAAATGCGAAAACGTGCATAATTGGATTTTCCAATGTGAAAGTGTTTGGGCCAAGCGAAAAATAGTTTGATCGCGTGATATAATTTTGATTCATCCAACACCGCAAAACTTATAAGTTTATTCAACTTTTAGGCCCGTATGGCATTGTCAATGCTTGGTCATCGTAACCTCGTAATGCATCAAAATGTAGACGGTCGCGACGAAGCTGACGTTCGTGAAACGCCTGTCGACCATAACACTGGTAAACTTGATATATTAACAAAACGTTTTAATGGTCGTCTTCCTGCTGTAACAACACCAATCGGTACTACAATAAAACCTCTCTCGAAAGCTACGAGTACTGATGATGTTGCCGATGAAGCTGAAGAAGGCAATGATGACAATTATAATAATAATGATAATGATGCTAATAATAATTCGACCGATAATACTCCGTTGACTTCTCTGAGCACTACGATAACCTCACCAACTCCACAGGCAGCACCAGAGCTTAGTAGACACCAAGGCCAACACAGTAAAGTTACTGGCGAACGACTTGACCATTGGTTTTACAATTCAGGAGCCGGGTACGATCGCTCAGTCGCGCACCGTGGCGGTGTCCTAGCGTCAAACAGGGCCTTCGGTTTGGTAGGTTAATTATTACTTTGACCGTTAATAAATCACTTTTTTATAAAAATCATGGTATTCCGATTCCCAATAGTATTTATAATTAGTGCGACATATGTAACTAATTGCGGTCAGATGGTTTCAGATTCGTCCACATAATGGACACGATGTTAACCAACTATAGATAATTGCGATTATTACGATTGTGGAACAGTAACAGTTGGAAGTGGTGCTTGTGAAACCGTGGGACTACGTGCTCGGGTTCTGATCTGCCCAGCAAAAGGAGGATGTGGGTAGAGCACCCGCATGTAACGCGCGGAACAAGTGAGGAATCGTCACATAAAAGCCATTTCTTCATCAGCTCTGCAAATTGGCATTAGCGCCTGTTTTGGCGCGATATGCTAGGTGACATTGCCGTATGGCCATACATGGTCATAGGAGCACAGGGCAAATTATCTACCCCTGAGGGTCAAACCTACTTCGGGGCCTCGCCGATTTCCTCCTCTCCCTGGAAATAGCCGGGCGCCCCTGTAGTTTCGCCCCCCCCGCACAAGGGAGAAATTGGTAAAATGAGTGCCAAAAAATTTGGAAACTTGAGTTAAGAAATGTCAAAAATGTATCCCTCCTGACGAACTCCATCCCATCCCGCGCTGACAGCGTGGAGCCCTCTTGCGAGAACCTCCCACATCGCACGCACGATCCCCCTGGGAGTTCGAACCTCGCCAATATACGGCTGTGTGACGTATGTTAGCACGCACACGATTATTCGTTAACTTTTCGAGGTTCCTTAAGTAATCAGCCGACAGCCTCTAGATAGCTCACTAATTTGCTTACGCTGGTCTTAGCAACGTAGTCGAGGTTTGATCCGAGACGCCGGCATTAATTTATTCAACATTGTACAATTGAGAAATTACTTGGGCTTTAAAGTATTAACGTAATGGAAAGCAAGTATAAGAATTGTTCGTAGAACTTGGTGTGCAAACATTTATACGTGACTGGACGTTTACATTACCATATCTAGTTTATTTATACAACGCATATTTACAACAGTGATGTAACGGAAAATAGCAGCTGCGCTGTATACAAACCAAGAATAAAACTTATACTTACTCGGCCTATGTTAAATCATTTCTGTGTCTGATCCCCAATATTAACTCAGCTTGATATAACAAAATCCAATAAAATTACGCGGAACGACATTCTGAAATCGGCAACGTATAGCTTAGGGCTAGCTAATGTGATAGTTGGAACCACGCTTATAGTGCTTGACGACACAAGCTTGTACATTGATATAATATCTTTAGTGAATATGGATAATCTTACTGCTCAGGTTTAATGGCAGCATTGCATACATTAGCCGTATAAGCTGGACAAAATGTAAAAAGCAGCTTTTGAAAGCCAGGTCAGTTAATGATAACGGTTACCGAAACATTTGGATGTTATTATATTTAGTAAACCGAATGGTGTCTCGATGGAAACCCTGGTAATGCTTAGTAAATAATACACTGGAAGTTTGCACTTTCGTAGCGTCATTGATGTCGAGATTCCTGAAAGTATTAACAGTAGACTGACAATGCGTTCGCAGTGATATATTCTGAAAATGTCGTACTTAGCGCTTTACCCCAATAAAGGCTTGTTTGAGCCAAGAATTTTTAGGATGGCAAACTGTTGGTAATTTGGAGAAAACTTTACACTTATGTACAGTTATGCCAGCTCTACCCTATAAGTTTCTGTAGTGCGTTTGTAACTTGGCAGGTCGGGACGGATCAGACGTCTCCGGATAGTTTACAATTTTGCGTCTTCAATGAACCACGTTTGTAGAAACTATTTTCCGTTGCGGAAGGGAAAATATCACCAGCCAAACAATCGTGTTAATAGGCATGGCGTATATTGAATTTATTGTCTTTATTGTTAATATCCTACGAAGGGTTATAGCAGTGTCTTTATAATACATTTTATATATATGACACGTAATTGTATTCAATCAAAATTTATAGTCATTGCTCGTAATAGTGACTTAATGCATTTGATTTTATATAACCCTCGCAGGGACTGAATTTGCTAACATTTGGAACAATGATTGTCCAGTTTTGCTGTTTTTAAGTTAGTTGAATGCAGAGAGGTGAAACGGGTCTATAGGTTTTTGGGTGTGCTGAATATGACTAAAGCATTTATGCCTTCGTGTTATGCATTTCATACTGGGTGTTGTCTATGGCTAGAACGTGGCAAATAATATAGTTTCGAATAACAACGTCAGCAGATGTAAGTTATGCAAGTTTCAATTGTTATGATGAAGAATCTTATGACGTTGTTGTATTAAACCGTAATATGAGCGGCGAATTTTACATCAAATAAAATATCATAACTTTACCATATAGTGAAATTATTATTACCACATATTCATTTATTAAATACCCAACAAGTTCTAAGTGCAAGCCATCGTTAATTCTATCGTCTAAAGTCAAATTTTCAGACCAGTAACAAGACACTACGTTATAAGGCTACGCCAAACAACACGGTTTGTTCGTCAAGCAGAGAGCGCGCGGTTGGATTCGCTCCTATGGGTGCACGTGATAGCAGCTCCGCAGCTGATCTGGGTTCGAAATCGAAGCGAGCTGGGAACAATGCTTCAACCACGGCAACGTCGTGTAGCCAATGCGCTCATTATGCGGAGAAAACAGCACGCCGAGTCGACTCTAATGCTCGGATCCTATTTCCGGGCGTATTTACAACGTTTGCATCTATTTATTGGTGCTATTTTTTGCTGAAGTATTATAGTCCACCGGATTTGGCATCCGAAGAAGACTTATAACACGCATGAGCTGGCGTCATACCATAGACTTATAGTTAAGAAATCCATCGAAATGTCATGACAGAACAGTAATGTCATTCTAAAGCTAAAATTTACATTTGTGTCAACTATAGCCTATAAATCGTATTGGCGGTTGCAGAATTTAATTAATATTTGTTATACGTGTGTCGTAAGAACTGTGAAAATTATCGCCGATGGGTGGCCCTAGTACCTAGTTATAACTGTTGTAGCCTAACCAATTACATTAGTTGTGCATGCCTGTTCGAAAAAATTGACAGATACATTCAGCAAATACATTTTAAGTTTTGGCACCTTATAGATATATACCATTGTGTGTACACTCTATGGGGCATAAATTGCTTCCAAACGTTAAAAGCTTAACGGAATATGTGAAGAAAAAGAACGACAAAGCTCACCTTTCACCTATTTAGTGAAAGAAAATAGATGAATATAGGATAGATTATGCTGCGTATAACGTTACTTTTTATGTGCGACAGGTCGTGGCAAAAGGATGTCTGCCAATTATTATTTAATCTTAAACACACATATATCACCTGTAACGTGAATAAAACTTGGAAACTGATTGGTGCGTTTTAATTTATTGCTGTGATGCGATCTTATCCTAACATATAAGAGTAAACCTACTTATAAGCATATCTGGACAAAATGGGAAGGAGGGAATAAACAGTCTTTTTTAACAAAAATCAGCATAAATTTAGGCGTTGGGGTTAAAAACTTTAGTGCCGATGAACAGGGACGCAGATCTGTCTCGAAAATTGGGGTACAACAGTACCAATTGTCAGTTATAATATTTCTTGGACATGAAAAGACTAAAATGTTGGCGGGGGGTAGGACTTGACATCTAGACTAAAAAGTGACGGGTCAACCGCTCTATCAAAAAGTCGAAGTTTGGACAACCCTGTCTCCCCCTCATATACACCCATGTGGGCGATCCAATTTCGCTCAGATTATCAAAACTCAACAGTATTTAATCCAAGTCCAACATATTTTATCGTCACTTTCGGATGATGAAGCAGAAATTTATAATTTTCATTCTTGCCTAAAATGAAGCCAAATATTGATATCGCCTTGTATATGGTTGTGACAATTGTTGGACTGAAATCGCTGAACATTTAACGGCCAATTTGGTTTTGTGTTACAGAGGTACATAGAATTAGTACCAATAGGTACCATGGTGGAACAAGTAGCCAAATATGCGATCTTGCAGTCCAAACCCTGTCATTTTCGAACTCAAACAGCACGAGGTATACGGTAAATTTTTCTAACCGAAACAAAAACTAGACCAATTTGGCTTAAACAGTCCAGCTTAGAATGACTGATGCAAATAAGCCTGTACCTGCATAAGTGAAATATAGACCCTGCCGTTTTCGATATATCAATCTGCTGGGTCTCAGCCTTAGCTACACTTTAATAATTCAGTGTAGGGACGCATATGATCATAAAAACCAAGGACAGAGATCAAGCAAAATTTACTACGTTGTGATGTACACCTTGCGTATATATAGTTAGAGCATTTGGTGTCAGTGCTCGTTAAATGTAGCAATGTCGATAGACCGCAAAGCTATTGGTATGCTGAGTATACTGAAAAAGAGTGCTGTATTGTTACCAAAACTTCTGGCAACTATAGGCAAAAAGCGAGGGAAACTGGGCAAACATTGAGCGAAATTAACAATAATTTCTGTAATATTGGCAAAAACGGGGGAAATTGGGAAAATTCCGCGGAAAATTGACAAAAATAAAGAATGCCAATACTCAGATATAAAATACATAGTGCCTGAGTGAAACACACCTGTACCTGAGCGAGGCTCATTAGCGCCCGAATAGCAATTCATTAACTTGGTGGGACAGATGCACGAGTGAGACGCTTCGGTGCCCGAGTGGGATAGAACCTATCGACTTACTTTCACTATATTGCTGGTACAGATAGGGTTCTCCCTGCTTCTAATAAGGGTATCAGCTATCGATATACCAACTATCAATGAGAAAAACGCTGCTATATAGGGTAGCGGTTGGGTGCGAGGTACGGAGCCACACGCTCCAGGTGTAATCTATCGCTGCGTCAAATGCTTGTACAATATTGTGCAGAATACGCTCCAATTTAAAAAGGAAACATTTAGTGGGCTTACCAAGCTATAATGAATCAAAGACAGGTTTAGATCACATTGCTTTGTTCTTTAAATTTAAAAATGAATTAAAAACTTTCTCTAATTTTTCATCTGTGATAATTGAATCGTGCCTAATTTTGCACTATATTGTGAACCTGTGTAACACTCAAAATATAAAATTTAAGATTTGAATTAGAAAATCAACTATTTACTTTTCTCAGTCAAATATCCGATTATAAATTATTTATTTTAGACACAATTCAGGGTTTTATCACAGCATAAAATACAAAAAAAATTTGCTATAAATTTAGCTCGTACTATAAGTTTATAATATCGTTAGTAGAGATTGCCAATATATATTATTATATAATTCATTTTGTTTATTTAATTATCTAATGATTTTTAAATGAAACTAAAAATAGCTTAATATATACTCAACTGTTTTGTATTAGGATGCTATGACGTTATAAATTTTGACAATTTTCCCTTCCGAATGCGAGTAGGTGAAAGATGCTGCGCTCTTAAAGCCACCTCAAAATCGCCCAAGAAAAACTTGGATCACATCGAGAAATAAATTTTCTACATTCGATTTTCAACATTCGATAAATTTTTCACATTTATCTGTTCGATGAGTATGAGTAGGTGAAAGATGCCATACCCGTGAAGGCACATAAAATTCAGGATATATATCGCCTAAAATAAGTCCTACGAAAATACACCAAAGAAAATCTGTCATGTTATAATCAGTCAGCATTCTTATTATTATGATGAACCAAGTGTAAACAGTGATCTATTATTGACTGGTATTACCCACAGGCTTCTTAGACGAACTTTTCGCTTCACGGATCGTTCCAAGTACACATAGGGCCGATATCTTATTTGAGGATTTCTCATACCCGCGGTAAAACCTGCCTGCGAGTAAAACTATGCTACTCTCACTTGCACGAATTGTCTTCGGGTATTCGCGAAACAGAATAGGCTACGACAGGTACCTATATATTTTACTTGTCATTAATTTCAGACTAAGCGTGACAAATTTGAAATTACCTGCTAGTAGTATTTGCTCATGAGTAATTTTCTATTCGCGAATAATTATTCTCTATGTGAAGTAATTGTAATTTTTTATCCGTTAGAAATTTTAAATCTACAGATAATTTTTGTTACCTGTGAGTAATATTTACACTCTTGGATGTGGTGTTTAGCAAATGATGATCAAAAATGACTGCGTTCATTTGTAGCATTTTAAACCATAAAAATAGGGATGTATTTTTATGTTATTGGAATATAACAGGTATTCATTAATGCTTTTCGGCTGTATACCGGGATAGTTGAAATTACTCGCACTGATGAGGCATTCTTATATTTGATAGACCCAAAACATACCCACCTGTATACTTCAAAAATAATGTGTCTACATCTCGTTAATAAGTTGATTCTAGAAATTAGCGGAATGAAGACGGCACAAGTAAGTATCATAAGATATTTCGATTTTCTGACAATTATTGTTTATCGACACTTCGCACTTGATGCAAAAATCTGGCAATAAATTTTGCACATTAAATGTTTTAACTAAGACTTTTAACTATTCATCAAGGACAAACACTGACGGACCATGACCAAATTTAGTGTGGAATACAGGTTATAAGGTAGTGGTGATAAGGTTATAAGTTATAGGTTATAGGTTATAAGTATTATAAGGATATAATACTTGTTATAAGGTAGTGGTCCTGATGTATGCTTAGCGTGTTGGTTTTATGTGTTCCATTTATTGTAGGAAGAATAGATTTTGCAGTTAGTTGACAAGCTACAATAAGATGTGCCGACAAAGCTATCAAACTGTTGTAATTCGACATATCAAATTAAATTTACTTAGATTTAAGCCGACATTAAACTCAGTCACAATTTTTTTACGAGAACCGTATTGATTTCAGCCGATGCGATTGTTACGCAATCCAAAATGACCAAAATTACTGAAAGGATGAACGAAATGACTTCTGAATGATACAACCTCTCATAAATCATAAAACCTGGAAGATCTTTGGCTAAAAGTTTTTTGATTCACGCGGACTAAATTTGCATTCAACGCCTTATATTTTGAAAGCTTTTAGTTGTACAATTAAAATTTAGGATAGAAATTAAACAGAAATTGCAACAATGTACCGACTTGAACCGACGTTTTTGTTGCAAATTAATTTTAGCTAGATTAAATCCATCTCGACCTAAAAAAATTGGTTAATCGCTTGGCTAATGCTTTCATGCCTAACTCTGTCAGTTAGCATCGATGCACATTGCGACGTATTGTGTTATCTGAATGTATCACGCGGCGTATTTTTGCGAGCATTGTGTTTACTCGCTTTATGAGCTTCTTTGCGAAACCGAACATCAGCTGTTACAAAGCTCAGTAGATTGCGTATGCTGTTTGTACCGCGCAGGACTGTTTCAATTAATGACGCCGGCATCAGTCTGATAAATACACTACCTGATTCTGGTTAAAGGGTTGCAGCATATATTTCAGGACCTAGCCTGAAATTACCTGCTATAGGGTTAACATGAAGAAGCCTATAACCGGATCTGTTGAAGAATGGTTTTTAAGGATTCAACTTGCCTTTCCTAGAAGCCCACATTCCATATTGTATTCCTTAAAGTTTCAACCCTTTTTATTTTGCAATCCAAATAAGTCCAAAATATTATAAATTGCGGGGACGTTTTTTGTTGAAAAAATACATTGTTCAGTCCTTTCGCTTTGTTACTATAAAACGTTTTAAGTTGTGAACATAGAAAGGTCAGTAATTGCTGTCTGCGCTTTGGGTAGGTTAGTTGCATGCCGTGTCGGAAGTTCATGCTTTACGTATATCGATGGTTGCAACATTGACTGATAAAAACTGTTTTAATAGTACAAATTCAGTCCGTTGTTGCATTTTTAACATTCAGCATTATTAGCACCACAGGTAATAAACTACTATTCGGGCTGGTTTTATCTGTAACTTAATATGTTCCACACGTCCTTTCCTCAGCCGAACATATTTTATATGCAAATGCTTATATCATACATGTTCATAAGGGGTAGGATTATTACCCCACTCCTTCGTGTAAAATTTTAGTAAAAGTAAGCAAACATAGGGTGAAGAAAATTAGCAAAAATTGCGGTTAAATTGCCAAGAAATAGGGCGAATTAGGGTGATTAGGAAAAATTTATCGCAAATTGGCAAAAAAAATTCCGAAAATTTTTGGTTCCCAAAAATTTCAAAAAATTCAACCCCCTCCTATCCCGAGAAACCTTCCACACTTATGATGAATGTATTTCCCAAAAATATGTACAATAATTTGTGTGTAAATATACTTGAGAAACAGTGCGCAATTATAATCATACTGGTTGCCTTAGAAACCTAATTTTCTCCAAAATTACATTATTAAATAAAGTGTTTTAACATATCTAGATATTGGTTCCAACTTTCGAAGACCTCATAAAATAAGCCCAGCTATTATTTCTCGGATTGTAGCTGATGATAGCAAACTAGTCTCTTCGCAGGGTCTGTTTGGTTATCAGGAAGTTTACTTAAATCATATGCTACATAAATTAATTCACAAGAATGAACAATGTGCTTAACAGATTCTAAAACATAGACACGCTTAAATGGCGCACAGTATACTTTGAAATTACTCATAATTGGATCTTAACAAAAATACGTTGATCAGCCGGCTCAAAACTCCAAAGTTTTAACTATCTATGCTACCTGTAATTTCTGCACGCCTCACCTCATTTACACTTCAAAACCGATTCCCTACCATTTGAAGGAAGGCAATAAAATAGAATCGCATAAGCAGCCATTATACATATTTGTGTGTCCAGGTAGGAAAGTGTCGTAATATTGTTAGCCATCTCGTACTCTGTCTAAATATCTCTTAGTATATAACGACATCAGCATCCTGCATTACCTATTTATAGATGGTTTGGAGCGTCCATATATTTTAAAGTAAAATGAATAATCTCATAATTAGCCTCATGTTTTACTCTACTAGTCGGATGAATCCTTCGTTAGTAAAGATAACACGCAAACTGTCACTTATAATAATGTAGCAATGTGTGTTGGGATATGTATCCCTTCCATAGTTTTTGTGTGTAAAAAATTTCAAGTTTAGACCTAAAAACGTGAGAACATTCGCACCTTAGTCGTACAGGTGTTTCTCGAAAATCGATCATTTGACGTCATTTAGGGACGTAACATTCCGAGGTTGTATACCGTAAATACCCGAAATTCAATGTACCGAAAAATTTTTGTCAACGAATGCACCTACAGCAATACGTTCTATTAAGAATATCTTGTTTTTTCAATAGAGCTCAAAATGGACAGCTAGCTAGTTACGAATTATTCCACCCAACAGAAAGTTATATCTACGTCGGTACCGCCGAGTTTAGTGTAGATGTGAGCGACAAAAAATTTTTAAAATAGTACTTGTTATATATTATTATATTTTTAAATTTGTAATTGTTTGCACTACGTATTATGTACTCAAAGGTAAGACCGCCATCATCAATACTGAGCAGCAAGTGATAGTTTTATTTTTTATGCCAAATTTTGTACGTTTTACTGTTTTATAGGGATATATTGTGGAAGTCGTTTTAATTTTTTATTTAAAATTTTATACAGTAGTCATACATATTTAAAATGTCGACAATCTATTTTCATATTTAATATCTTAATATTTCTAGTCATACAAGCCGAAGCAAGGGTTCAGGGGGTTACTTCGAGGCGAGGCCCTCTACCCCTCTGAGGTACCACATCACCCCGCCCGCCGGCTTCCGCCAGATGAGCGCGGATAATTTTAGCAAAAATAGGCTGAAATTTGGCAAAGGTTGAGGTAAAATTGGCAAAAACAAAGAAAATCCTGGGGCAGGTAGTTAACTAACTCTATTCAGAACCCTCCTGGAGATTTCACCAAATGGCCTCTTCCTTCTCCAACCCCTTTGAACCCGGATATCCATGAGATTTCGAATCGATCGCATGTACTATGTCTCTAGTATTTTGTTTGTGTTATACTAAACCTGTTTTTGTTCGGAGGTGATTTATATTAATGTTGTTTGAAATTTCACTTTGAATTTGTCCTGGTTAATTGTCAGTTAATAGATCTATGTAGTTCGAAACTAGATGCTTCGTAGAGACCGTTAAGTTGAACAACACCGTTAATTATTGGCAAAGCATGAGTAATATATACTTATATTAGTCGTAAAGGAAAACTAATGGTCTTTAATAGAATTCCCACTCCGAAGTTTGTCAATTTTGAAGGTACAGTGAAAATTTTGGTAACTTTCGACTCAGCTCGACGTGGCAGTCCAAGAAAAATCATTTGGACAATATTTATGGCAAAAATTTTTTTCGATTTTTGGCTACCTTAAGCAAAATTTTTAACATGTTTTTCTCGATAAATTCCCTAATTTTATATCATTCTAACCGTATTGATGAGCTTATTGGAATCGTCAGGTATTGCGTTAGGGGGTTATCTCCATTTTATGTGAGAACGTGAGTGTACGGCTTTAGTTAATACTTAGTCTAAGCCTAAAGTTGTTAACCTGCAATTGGATCTCGCTGATTTTAGTACTATTCGGCTGATCTCCTTAGTGCGGTTGGAATAAAATTATACATTTATCATGAACTTTTTCGAACATTTTGGATACCAAACTAATATTCAACGACACGATGCATTGCTATTCGAGCCGATTTGCATGTGTATTGCATATACAGTGGTTTACAATTCACACTGTATCATCCCATCCGAACAGATCCGAATTCTATTTCAATCCAACAGGACATGCACAATTTTATCGGACCGAATCGTAGTAAACGCACACAAAATTAAATGTTTTAAAACAAATATATTTATCATTTAACACGTTCAAACTTAAATTCTGAAGGCTATAATTTGTGTTACATTTAACCCAAATTTGTGTTAAATGTGTTAAATTGCAAACTTTGTTTCTTACTTTTTTATGTCCAATTTGACACTTAAAGTTTTAATATTTTTAATAGTGATTGTGTAGCAATTTTAACACATTTAATTTTGTGTGCGATGATGTGAAAAAATACACGTACACGTATATACATATAGAGTTTGACAGTATCGGATGGGATCGGATGCTGTTTGAACAGAATTCGAATCGGAACGGATCGGGTCGGAAGCAGTGCGAACATGGCCTTATATATAGCTGCGCCTTATTTTTTTACAAACCAAATCTTACTTCGGGATGATGTCAACAATATGCACCTGTCGTACAAAATAGAATTCCCAAAATCATATATGACAACAGCAAGAGTCGATGATGGTTGACTGACTCTGCTGAAAAGTGTGACACTCTTCAGCTTTCCCGTATTATCGCCTGCGGTACATCGCGACCTTTTTGGCTCTCACCCCACCACACGTGTTTTCGACCCACCAAGTTGGTAAAAAACATAACACCCCAAACCATGTTCTTGGACCTCCACATCAACCGTCAAGTTTTGACCCACGGACTGTTACCCACCCGGGTTTTTGCACCACTGATTTCAGATCCACCTCCCCTCCCACCGGTTTACCACCCAGTTTTCAGACTTCTCCGTCTGTTCGAGCCACATGTTCGCACGCTTCCAGATTTTCGAACCGTTTTTCAGACCCGCCAGGTTTTCAACCAAATAAGTCCTAATTCTGAATTTATTGAGTCTAAAACCTGGTGTCTGAAAAAGTTATTCGAATCTCTGGATGTTCTGAGTTTTGTGGATCGAAACCCTGGGGGCCTGAACCTAATGGTTCAAATACCTGGATGGGTGTTAAGTCAGTGGGTCCAAACCCCTATGCCAAATTTTAGTCGATTTTATATATCGAATTTTAGTCCAAAATAATGCTTTTGTATATCTATTTCTTAGTTTTGATGATATTAGGATAATACTAGCGATATAACATCAGTAGCGTAGATTTTGTTTAAAATCTGGAGGGGGGTTGATAAGTTTTCTGACAAAAATCAGAATGTTATTGGTCTTCAGCTTATTGGAGCTTTACACTTTGTAATAGATCTATAGCTAAAGGGGGTGTTTAGGAGCGGGCGGCGCCCCCGCGTGTGACTATCCGTGCCCCACTGTGCGGGATGGCACAGAATGAAGAGAATCAGCGATCGAGATATGGACCTTATAAATCTGGATCAACTCTTGTAACATATATATAGCTATATATGTCGATATACATACGTATTTATGTTAGGTGGGTTTATTAAGCTATGTATTTATGTTTCTTAAAAACTTACACTACATTCATATACGTATAAAAGTAATAGCATATACATAAACAATAATTAGCATGTTAATCAACGTCTGTAGAAATACGAGATGGCTACAACGTATTTTCAAATAAGAGTTAATAGCAAATGAATATAGTGGATTGGGTCCATACTAAACCAGATGGGAAATTTAAATATCACGTTCGGTACGCAAAACTACATTTGACGTAGAGAAATTTTTTTCACGATGCTACCTCTAGAAGCAAAGCCAATTTTACTCTGCCAACCAACGCAGTGTTTAATTAGCGTTGGCGACATACTGAATTTCTAGAAAAAAGTGTGAGCTCTTTGTGACATTGCGCAGTCCGTTAAATACCGAGGAGTCTATAAGTGCCGGATCGAACCTAAAGCATTCTAAAAGTGGGTGGTTTGCCATAACGGACCAACCCTGTTGTCAAAATTGTAAGCCGGGGTTAAAACCGCCACAACCTCCTAAAAACGACCACGTATAACATATATAGCCTAAAGGCTCACAAACTATATAGTTTTAGGGTAAAAGCATTTCCTACTTTACCTAAACACTATATTTATTGTCATTGTTATATTGGTCAGTTGCTAATCATTGTTGCTTTATTTTATCTTATGTGAAACAGTTATAAGTTATACAACATTGTTGGAGAATTAGGTTGTTTTATTGAAAAATTTCCAGCCTGCTATCGAAATTCTATCGAGGAGTCATCTAAACTCCTGAAATAACTGTTCATGTTGAATTTTTATTAATGCCAACAGCAGTGCCACTATGAATTCATTCTAAATGGGACTGAACGGGTTTGCTTCTCTCCATGGTTCCCAGGGCGCGGTTTTTCACTACATATAAGGGTACCAAGGATTTTTTGCAGTTTGTGAGCCGGGGCCGCTATTTTCTAGCTATAGGAATTCAGCGCTGTTCTTCAACTGTAGGGGTTTGCCGGCAAGCATGCTGCCACCAAGCGAGTCCGTGGCAACTTATTCCACATACAGTGAGCCAAACGGACATTTTTTCAAGTCAATCTGCTGAACAGTTTGTAAAATTACTTGCGGAGGACGGGTGATAAATCCCCCTAAAAATTTCTGATGCGTGGGAGTGTTCCTGCATCCCACGACGACGGCGCATCTTTTATAACAAACCAGCTATGGTATAATTTTGGCAAATATGTAAATATAAGCATTACATAAGAAAATTTGAACAGTATTTTGAGGCGAGGACGGCTATGGTGAAGAGCTGGAACTCTCATTACAAAGTTATCACTATTCGATATTTTCAAATCGCGGTGATCATTTGTTGTTTTTATTTGGAATTGCGTGAGCAACGTCTCTTTGAAAAACAAAAGAAATTAGCGTTTTCTCAGAATAAACCGTAAATTAATATCTAATATTTAATAAAACAAACCGTGCCATTTACTTAAAACCTGAGAAGGTACGGCCATGCTTGAAAAACATACTAAAATCGGCTGTACTTTTCATCCGATCGATAATTCAAATTGTTTAGTTTTAACTATAGTAGTACCTATATTATACGTCCGTAAATTAAAATAGAATAAATTAAACAGTCATTGCCGATTAACTGTTGATACTGGAATTCTTTGACATCTTTGACCGATTTTCCCGAAATTACGACAAATTAATAATTACAAGATACTAAAACTTCCTTGCAGATACTAAAACAAATGGTTACATAAACGCTGTTTCAAACACCATGGGTAACAGCTATCGGACACTAATAATTATATACATTTGTGTCGCTTACATTTTTGCATCAACCTGTTTGCTGGTTCATTCTGACTGCGCTGTATTTGGGCCAATAGTTAAAGAACAACGAAACTTGCGAATTAAACGCCGTGAACCATCAAGAGATTCGTTATCACCAGGCGATCTTAGCACCGGGATAATTGGTTCAATTTTGGAGTTCGGCGTCAACGGCAACGATGGTGCGCTCAACGTTTTCGGATTACCGTCGAAAAAGAGCCAAAGCTTAGAAATTTTGACCGGTGGCCTTAGCGGCGGGATCAAGAAGCACGGACCAAGTAAGGCTGGAAGTTGAATTCTCAGTAAGGCCGGAAGTTGAATTCTCAGTAAGGCCGGAAGTTGAATTCTCAGTTTCTATTTAATTCGGGAAAACCTCTTCTTCTTTCTGCTGCATCTTGAAGAAAATGATATTATTATCGTGAACCTTTAGTAAGGAATTTAATAAAATTTTCAACCTGTGTTTAACAATATCGACAAAATTAACACCTTCTCTGCGCGGTATCTCATTGTAAATTATAGCATTTATCTTATACGAACTTGGGGCAAGTAATTTTGATTGGCAGAAATGAAGGATATAAATTTCTATCCGTCTACGCATAAAGATCAAAAATAGACTGGAATAAGTTTGTTATCCCGAAACATTTTGTTGACCAAAACAGTGAAACTGGTTTCGTTATTTTAAATTTTCAAAAATTGAAAGATAGTGGTTTTGAAAGCTTTAAACAACCAAAAATGTAGTCTTAAAGTTAAAATTAAATATAACAGAAAATATAATTTAATTTTCAAAAATTTGCGAAATTTTGAAGCTTATTTAATATAAAAAGTATCTAATGCTTTTGACAGTAAACGTTTTCAATATTTCTTTTACACTCCCAGTTATTTTAAGGTATAAGAGCCCACGTAATTTACTTTAAATATTATATTTTCATGTCCTTTACGCTGTTCATGGTATCCCAGGGGCGCACATTAAGCGGAAGGGTGGGCGACTCGCGCTGTTGGACCAACAGAGGCCTTAATTATCCCGTAAAAGTTTTTAGACGCTCCGTTCTTCAGATGCCCTGCTGCACACCTGTCGTACCGCATTCAATTTCACGTGTCGCATGAGCAAAGCATATGAATAACTATCTTTTATTTTCCGTATAAGAAGGAAATTGTATCTATATATTTCTGAAATGTGCAATTTATTTGGTAATAATTAAAATGAACGTATTTCACTGACAATTTCATTCAAACCGTTTATATGAAAATTGAGACGTTAGGAATCTTTTCATGGAGATGCAGTTACATTTAGATTTTGCAATTTCGAAAACCACTGTAATATCGAACACAGCTTAGCTTTACATTACAGTGTAGGAAAGAGGCATACCCATTCCTTATGCACTCCAGGGTATATTTAACGCGATATGCTATTACTATTTGAGATTGGACATTGGTGAAATTTGATAATACCCGTCATTGGTTTTTAGAGTGACACGCATAACTCAACTTTGATGGGCAGATCATATTCGCGTGATAGCTTTATTTGGAAACCTGTAGTTAATGGCGAAACTCGACTGCAGCATCTTCCTCGAAAACCTGGGCCAAAGGTGCTCAGGTCACGTCCCGATGACGTCCAACAATCACGTTAATTATCAATAATCTTCACGTTAATTAATAACGTTAATTATAACTGGACAACAGGTGTAGATATGTCAGTCAAATTGTACTCAATAATTTCTATGCAAATTACATACTGCAAGACAATGCATAATACTTTGCTACGCGGACCTCGTAAGATGTTTGACCTGGGTCAAAGCGGGTTCTAAAATAAGCCCACGAGACCCGGAATACACGAAAATGGTAATATCTCCATAACCTCTCGGGTTATATGGATGTTTTCGTTTCATTTTGTAGAGCAATTCGCCCTCTATCTTGCTGCAAATAATATGTTTCTGTTGTCATTGTTATTTACGCTCTAGGATTGTGTGAATACTGGTTTTCCATGGGCCCATGCAACCTAAAGTACTCGAAAATGGTAATAACTCCGCAACCGCTGAAGCTATATTAATGTTTTGTAGCAATTCATTCTCTATGTAGTTCAGAAAGATGCGTTGCTATTGTCATTATTTACGTTGCATATTTGGGTCAAAAAGGGTTTTGTTTTCAATGGACCCATGGGATCCGAAATACACGAAAATCGCAATATCTTCTCAACCATTCCAGCAATGTATACGAATTTTTGGTGTCATTTTGCGGACAATTCATCCACTATTAGCTGCAGATGGTTTGCCGTTATTGTTATTATTCACGGTGCAGAATTGGGCTAGAATGGGTTTTTATGGACCCTTGAGACCCAAAACACACCAAACTGGTAATATCACCATAATCGCTCAGCTATAGGTGTTTTGGTCGATCTATTTATGGTTCATTTTGTAATTCAATGCTCAATATAATTGTGAGAATCTCTCTGAATTAAATATCTAACACTTGGCGATAAGACATGCTACTAGTTATTTATGTTTCGAAATTAACTATAAAATTCTGTCTGTATATACCTGTCTATGCAGTCACAGGTTAAGCTTCAAGAATTTTGTTCTTTGCTTCTGGATAAGGTTTGGGTAGCTAGTAAAACACTTAAGGCTTCTATAGAAAGTTGTTGTAATCACTTCAAACTGAGGCAGATTTTTTTTAAAATGTGCTACAGAAACTATGTCACTTCTGCTACTGAAACTGTGTAACATTTAGAAAAACTGCCACAAAAAAGTATCACCTTTAGCTCGATTATTACTAAAACTGTGACACTTTTAGAAAAAAAATGCTGCAGAAAATGTGTTACTTTTGGAAAACTGCTACAGAAGGTGAGTCACTTTTACAAAATTTGCTACACAAACAGTGTCGTTTTTACAAAATGTGCTACGCAATCAGTCATTTTTCGAAATATTAATACAGAAACTGTATCAGTTTTAGAAAAAATGCTGCAGAAAATGTTCACTTTTGGAAAATTACTGCAGAAACTGTGCCACTTTTAGAAAACTGCTACAGGGACTGTGTCACTTTTAGAAAAACTGCTACAGAAACTGTGTCACTTTTAGAAAAACAGCTGCAGAAACTGTGCCGATTTTAGAGCAACTGCTACTGAAGATGTGTTACTTTTGAAAAACTGCTACAGAAACTGTATCAATTTTAGAAACCTACTACAGAAGCAGTGTCGCTTTCAGAGAAACTGCTATTGAAACTGTGTTACTTTTAGAAAAATTACTACAAAAACTGTGTTACTTTTAGAACAACCGCTACACAAGTTGTATCATATTTAATATAACTGTTACAAAAAATATCCACTTTTATGAAAGTGACGCAGCTTATGTAAGCTATTATGATACTGTTGATAAATTCAAAAGTGAGCATGACAGCATGATATTTTGTAGTGTCGTGGAGGATTCGCGTTTCCTAGGGACCTTATGCGGCTAGTGATAAATTTTACATTGCATCAGATGTCCCACAAATTAATTAAACTCAGTATTCTACTCACTTTTATAGCCTAATAATCCAAGCGAATGCCAAAAAGTCCCATGATCCCATGTGGAAAAATTTCTAGCATCTTTGATTACTATTCACATCTCTGTGATAACATTACTGTATGCTGTAATACATGTAACGTTATTTGAATTCGAAAAATTCTTATGTTTCGGTTATTTAATGGTGTTTAAATAGGTAATACTGCAAGCAGTATTATATCGTCTGCAAAGTCTTTAATTCGTTTCAAGCAGCTGCACTGATAAGGTTTTTAATTAACTGAACATGTATATTACAAATTTGGTAAATCACAGCCTAATTTTCATACATATGTTGTAGAACTTAAATAGCAAAAAGCATGCAATAGGTTATATAATTAATTTGATATCGTCGAAGCAGTAATTTAATGAGCCTTATTTTCTATCCCATAGTGACACTATTCTACCATTTTTATTTATCACAATGCAGTCGCTATTGCTTGGTTCTAATAGAGTGCGTGTGTTTGTTGGAACTTATAACATTTATCATTAATCGAAGGGATTAAAAATAGCGGATTTGTGGCAACAAAATTTTGAACTTAAATTGAATTTAAATACTAGATAATTAATTAAATTTAAAATTTTATTAGCTCGTAAGTAGTTTAGACTCAGCAACTAAATTTGCGACAGAACGCGAGAAATATTGAAACCATAAGCTTTCCTAACCACCACTCTTATTAAATTGAAATTAATATTTCGAAAACTTTTGTCTTTATTGTCGTCAGCTAAACGCGCAGATGAATTCGGGTGAATTACTAGTTACTTTGGGGTAAACATAACCATCATCGCAAATTATTCTGATTAAAGGTTATTACGACTGCAGTTTCCGTTGATTAAAAATTTACTGCTGCTGATTTAATTTTTTCAATTTCGCTTGATTTGTTTAGGTTGCCTCAGCAGTATGAGTGGCATATTTTCACCGAAACCAATTGCTCCAATACAAGTGCAAACAGCACTGATAGCCTGCGATGAGACTTGGCTGCGACAGCAAATTAATCCAAACACACGATGTATGATCCGTGAGTCAATTCCGCCTTCCAAAGATATCTGGGATCGTCCACCAACTGCGGCTCTCCTCAGTGCGCCTTCGCTAACTTCGATTGCCGATAAGAACAATTCCAATCTAGAAAATTCCGGTATTCCAGTTGCTAATCATCCTGATCGTTTTACTGGCGGCTCTCAGACTGCCTCCGGAATTATAAGTGGCATCGATGCTATAAAATGCCGTCATCCTCTTGACGATATGAGCTATTCGAAGTGCGAAATAGCAGCCCAGCGCCAACTTTGTATTCGTATGCGACAAATAGTCGAAACGCCAAAGTGTCCCCAATGTGCACAAGAATCGCTTCGGCTGTATCTTGACCCGGGCTCAGTCCGCTATATCGTACGCTGTACATGTCGCTCAATGTCGCCTGAGTTCAACGTTATTGACATTGTTCAAAGTGTTAAGATTTGTACACAACGAAAAGCATCCCTTGTCGCCAAGCAAACGTGCTAAAAAGTGCACAGATTTGACTACCAAATATAACACTCGACGTGCTAGTTTGCAACTACATTGTTTAAAATTTTAAAGATATGTATATAATCTTTAATAATAAAAAATCAATTTATATAATAGTTCTTCCGTTACAAAAACATGGCAATTTGAGTCGAAATTATTTAAATATTAAAATTTAATTACAATTGGTTTTACCCTAGGTACTAGCAGCTATCAATTGTACAAAAACACGTCATTTAACCCTGTAAACATTGAATTCAAAGATGAACATACCCTCATAATATGTTATTTTGTAGGAAACGTTGGGTGTCATGTATACGTAGTATACATGGATTTTGATTGATTCTATATCATTTAAGTTGAATAGATCAGCAAATGAACAAAATCAGAAATCGAAATATCGGTGTAGTAATGAAAAAATTGTCAAAATAGATCACATAACTGAAGTTTGGTGTATTTAATACCTTTATATTGTGTAATTCGTGAAATTTTGTCACAAATCTAATTCAGCAACTGTTCAAGGGATTTGGCTAAATCTTTTCTACCGGGTATGTTTGAACATGCACGTCTCCAACTATTATATTATGCACATATTACAGCTTATTCAGGAATAGGGGTCATGGTCATGGAACACCACCTTTTGTGCTAATACAGCCGTTTTTGCTATTATTGTCTGCTGCTTTAAGATGCAAGTGAACCTAATTAGGTCAAATGTTAACACTGAGTGTATCCTTGTAGTTTGCCTGCGAAAGTAATATCGCTGAGCTTACATGCTAATAGGAATAGAGGAATTATCCCCCGTGACACATAGAACCATCCTACCCTCGCCGAGCGGCTGACCACCCTTTCCGACCGCGCCTTCGGTGGGTCGTTTCTGGTCGATACTGGAAGCGACAGTAGTATTCTACCGAAGTCTTTCTGCAACGCGGGCAAGCAAACGTTTAACAACAAGCTCTATGTTGCAAACAACACTGCTGTGCGCACATTCGGACACAAAATGTTGGACTTCTATCTCGATCGTTTCGATCGTACATTTCGATGGCGATTCATCATTGGAGACGTTAGTGAACCTATTTTGGGATTCGATTTCCTGCAACGACAGAAAATGCTGATTGATTGCGATCGTAACAAGCTGATTTACGCAGATCCACCGACGCACGTGTTCGGAAAGTCAAAACAACTGCCGACGAAAACAACACTGCCCGTAAAATTGAGTCATTAGCAGAGCGTTTCGAGGATGTGTTTCGTACCCCTGGAACAAAGGAGCCCGTTCATCACGGTATCCAGCATCACAACACCAGCAAAGGATCCCCGTGTTTTGCTAGACCTCGACGATTGTTCGGTGCGAATCTTCAAGCGGCAATACAACATTATTATAACAATACAAGGCATTGTTGTTCGTGGCGAGTCTCCTTGGGCAACACCGCTCAATATTGTCATGAAGTCAGATGGCGAGCTACGACCGTGTGGCGACTACCGCGAGCTGAACAAGCAGACAGTTCCTGATCGGTATCCGCTGCCGAACATCAATGATATCACAAATGCTCTCACTGGCTGCCAGATTTTCAGCAAACTTTATGTGTGAAAGCATTCCATCAAATTCTAGTAGCAAAGGACGACATTCAGAAAGCGTCTAGCACGACGCCGTTTGGGCTATTCCTGTACAAGCGAATGCCTTTCGACCTGCGTAACGCATCCCAAACCTATATAGGGTAAACTCGGCTAAGGTGGACACTCGGTTAAGATGGACACTTTTCAATTTTTTTCCAAAATATTAAGGTCTCATTGGCTAACCACATAACGCCGACAAATTGTTTTTTGTCACGTGACTGTTACGAATGTTTTCTATTGGCCACAGCAGCCACGTTTGAAAATTTTGATTCGCTGTTGAGCAATTAGTTCGAAATGTCGCCCTATTTTTATTACTTGTTTTTTTAACTTTGTATACAGAAATTTAAACTATTTTTCAGGCTTTAATGACGAGCTCTTTTGTTGTGCCACCAGAAATATTTTTATACTGAAATGATCGCAGGGATGTCTAGTATATTACTATTATTTCAATTTTCACTGTTACAGCTTACCTGTTGGGCCATGGATTATTTTCCACATAGCTTAATTTTTCTGTGTATTGTTCACAAAGTGGACACTCATTATGTATGAAATGGACACTTGCTTGTTAGGTGGACATACATGGCTCAGCTTTACCTATTGTCTCGAAAAAGGTCATTAAAAAAGGCATGTTGTATATGCCTAACATAAAATACAATGAGGGGCAACACAGTGTGAGGGCAGCGTCATTTGGCATAGACCTGCTGGGGTGGGGCATGTGCCCCGAAATTAGACTGGGCCATGGCGTACAGTTTGCCCCCTCCCCAAAAATTCTGCTGCCCCTACCTTTTTATATTTTGCAACGACAGTTGTCTCATGAGATTGGTGGCTTTATATAGTCCAAATTTGTATTAACCATTCTCGCATAAGAAACTAAAAGCTGAACCACAGCACCACCGTTCGAAAACGCCCAAAAGAGTAATACGAAGCCGAACTATTAAATGCAACCGCGATCAGAAAAACTGTTTTGCGATATGTCGGTTCCTTATGACGAATACGATTTAATTGTTTTGGACTCACATGCTTCACATACTAAAAACGTTGAGTTATTTAATATTGCAAATGAAAACAAGATTAAGTTGTTTCCACTGCCGTCTCATACTTCTAGCAAGCTCCAACCGTTAGATGTTAGTATTTTTTCGTCTGTAAAAAGTCATGGGAGCAGCACATTGCGAACCACTCCAACGCCAACAATTCTAAAGTTTTGGATCGGGCCAACTTCGGATCTGTATTCGCCAAAGCGTGGAAGGGAATGACAGCTAAGCGTGACAAAATTGGCCGAGCCTTTGCATGTACCGGAATTTGTCCATATAACGTTTCTGCTATCAGTCCTGAAGCTTCCCGTATAGCAAATGCTCTGTTAGGAACCTCATCTGGCGCCGAAGATGCTTATTGCAGTAGTGCTGCATCCAACCATGACGGTAGTCGCGAGTTTGATGATCCAGATGTGTATCAGCAGGGAAGTGGTGTAGAAGGGCCGCTAGCAGGTCCTATTATCATCGATCACGAAATCTTCTACAACAATACGGAAGTTGTTGAATCGCGGTATAACGAATTAAGCTTACGTGCAGAAAATTGCAGCGAAGATTACGAGTCAACCGGTGAATGCACATATGCCACTCTACATAACGTCTGCGAAGCTAATTCTGAAGGTGACGACATACGGTTTCATGACATGTTAGTACCAGTCCATACTAATGCTGAAGTAGCTGCAGCTAAGCGGTCGAGAATGCATCAACCACAGCGCGTGCTGAACCCGACACCCGAAAAGTCTAATGCTGTCGAAACTTCGTCCGCGAACTGCAGCGCACGAAAGGATTGGATGTGTTCTTGTTGTGACACGTGTTACTCCAAAGACAGAAGCAAAAAACATTGGTTGCAATGTATTGAGTGCGGTGAATGGGGGCACGAAACCACTTGTGGAGTTTCCACTGAAGCGACGTATTTTTGTTTTAAGTGTTACGAAAATGTGAAAGAGTTAGAATTTATTTAGCTAGATATAGAATTATTTCCATCCGGGATTCATAGCCGTTACGGCTTAAAATCTCCTATTTCAGACGTTTTTATTATAATTTTCAACCACATCTTAATTTGATATGAGAGATTTTCTTACAATTTCATTTTCTGCTTTGCTTTGTGCGGCCTTCAGTACACTATTAATGAAGATCACGGCTAATAACTCCAGTTTCCTGTGAATTAAATCAAAATTGTCATTTGTATCAAAATAGGTCCTATGCGCAATATTTCACTACACATTTGTAAATAAACTCCTTCATTATTAACTGCACAAGTAAATTTAATTTTAAAGGCTGTATGACCGCATATGTATAGAACTTGTTGACGTTTATGCCAATACATCGTTTGAGTGTGAATTTTATAGTGTCCAAATAACCAGAGTGGAATGTCCATTCTAGCCGAAATGTGTCCATCTAATAAATAAATAGTGTCCACCTTGGAGGCAACGACGCTAGTGTATTATTCGCAAAGAGGTTTGAGGTGTCCACCTTAGCCGAGTTTACCCTAATCCCAAATATATTGACGATACCATCGTGGCCAGTGCTGATGAAGCTGAACACGACCCGCATTTGGAAATGGTTTTTAACAGGCTCAGCGAAAATGGAGTCAAGCTTAAACCTGCTAAATGCGTTTACTACCAATCCGAAGTTCAATTCGTTGGCATGTTCCTTTCTGCAAGTGACATTCGACCCCTTCCGCAGAATGTCGAGGAAATCAAGTCATTTTCGGCCCCGACAACCGCGAAGATGCTACGTCGATTCCTGGGTCTCTGTGGATTCTATCGTCGATTTGTGCCGAGATATTCCCAGATCACGGCGCCATTGACTGATCTGACGAAAAACAAATCCAAAGGTGACAACCCGCTACAATGGTCCGTTAAACACCAAGGAGCCTTTGAGGAACTCAAAGCTTGTGTGGCGACAGCCTCCAAATCACATTCCGTTGCAGTTCTTCAAAACAACATAAATTCGCCTATATTCCGGAAACAAAAGTTATTCCGTTCAATGACTTGCTCAAGGACAATAACATCCGGGATACGAGGGTACAAGAGGCTCTGGCCTTAGCGAAACGTCACTGCAGCGATAATACGGTCACAAGGCTGGCAGCTGCAATCTTAACAAGGTGCCAATTCCAACGGTATCAAAAACACGTGCGTTTTCAGTTCGACGTACGATACGTTGTTATGCCTTATAACAAGCTCCGCTCTTCCGCATGGGGGCTTCTGTGGTGACTGCTTTTCACGCAACTATTGATCATGGCTAGTGCGTGAATTCTCGACTTGTTATCGTCACTTCATGCAAATGAATATATTCATAAACGATTTGTGCAAAGCACTCAGGCTCTAGCCAGCTGCGAAATCCGCTATTTAAGCTAACGATCTCGGTGGTAGGGTTAGCTTTTGCTCTTCGTCCTCTCACCATCATCGTGCTGTTATATGTGATTTTCATTGCCTGCGTTCGGCCTGCGATGTAGAAGAAGTTATTTTGATGAACTGTTGATTTTGATCAAGCTTGTACTTTTGTAATTATCTTACTTCGTTTCTTTGGTGTTCTGGTTTTTAATAAATCTTGGTTAATTCCTGTTTCATGTAGCGACCCCACGTATACTTTACAATCTCATATAAACTACCACTTCATGAGAGGCGGAAAACTTAAAACTTCACAGCAGTTCCTTCTTTACCTAGTCAAAACTTGGATTGACTATGCTCAGCAGCATTTTACTGTCAATATCACAAAAACAGAATAATTCACTTTATAATCTTATTTGGTTTGTTTTACTAAATTTTGGTAAATTTTATTCAGCGGTAAATTTTATTTTGCTGTCTCAAAATGTTGCCCACTATAATTATTTTAAACTGGTATTGCTGTGGATACAGTTTGATTTTCATTTCATGATGACCGTTAAGCTCCTATCTGCTAATAAATACATCGTTCGTATGAACTAGTCATGAATATAGTAAATTAAAACAAAAAAGCATAGAAACTAAAACATTATTGTATTTTAAGTTATATACTCTCTCACTTTCATGTGCCATGGCAATCTCAATAATTTTCACATTACGCATTTTATTTTTATTAAATTTTTCTGAAAAATATTCAAAATATGCTTTGGTCTTTCTAAGTAATTATGTCATCAACGATATGAAATTTTATCTTAAAATGATTCGATAGCTGTCTCAATCAATTTTCATGCTTTTCTGGAATCTACATTTTGAAGTGTCGAACAGTAGAATGTCTTGTTTGACACATTACCATTTCTAATTTTTCTTTCAATTCTAATGTTCCGTGGCTAGATAAATGTAAACCATCCATTGTATAAAATGATCCTGAATCTTTTACAGTTTTGAATCCGAAAGCTTTGTATCGTAAATCAAGCAAGCGCACTGGTGTATTCTTTAACAGTTCAGAAACAACCGCAAATACAGCTCGTTAAAGGGTTATTTCTACCGGTTAAAATGCTTATTTTAGCTACTCCACTGTGCGTTGCAAATTCTGCAAGTCTAAAAACTGCTTGCAACTATCTGCTGCTCTATGTTATCGCAATAAAATTAGAGCTTTTGACGCGTTTACCGATCGCATCGGTAAAAAATAATCTTTAGGAGACAAATTGTTTAGGAGATGCTTCCGCGCATTCGCATTAGTAACTTGCCCAAAGCATTTGAGTGGGGGAAGTGGTTTTGCAGTTGCGAGGAGTTTGACTGTCGCAGTCCAACTCTCCAAAAGCAATCATAGGTATGCGCTTCGACTAAGATGGAATGGTCTGTTGCGAAGAGTTTGTTTTTTTAATTTGTGGTTTAGGTCTATTTTATCCATGAGATATTTTTGCATAATGTGTAGTTTCAAATTATGCGAGTTTTATATAATATTTCTCGAGCTTATTTTTTCTGCTAAGGATGACAATATTTTGCATTATACGGGATCATTGGCCTGCAAAATATAGCTTGCATGGTTCCCGCCATCGAGTATGTTGCATTAGGAGTACTCTCATGGTAGCTCTGTGGGTTTAACGTTATGCTCCTAACTGTTACTGGATATGGTATAAAATTTGATAAAAAATCTTTGACAATTTGTTACATGTTCAACAAGTTCAACATCTGATAATTTATCTGATCTTTTGAGGAAATGCAGAGTGTTTGCAGCATGATCAAAAACCAAATACTCCGCAACAATTGCTATTGTTATAATGGCTTTGTTGTAGAATGTGACGAATCATGGCTGTGATTCAATGGATCTCCAAACAACCACTCACCAATGCCTTCACTGAGGACTGAATATTTTCGGCTACACAGTAAAACGATAAAATGTTTTGTCCTGTCCTTAAAACACTAAATATATGTAGTTATGTTTAAGTGAAAAGTTAAAAATGACTTTCATCATTCTTTTAGATTTAATTTTGTTTTGACACCGTGCTTCTTGACAACCTTTAACAAAACTTCGGCTAAACTACAAACACGTTTTAGAGCTTTGTGCCGCGTTTTTATTTCTAAATATTGTCTGATTTTATCTCGCAGAATAAAAGCCAAACGTCTTATGCCAAAAAATCTAACAGTAGCGTCATTTCTACGATGTTTTGTATTATGCAATCGTGTATAGTACACATTGCAATTAAGGGACACCTTCAGTGACACCGTATGTATTTAAGGGACATACAAGTACACATTGCAATTAAGGGACACCTTCAGTGACACCGTATGTATTTAAGGGACATACAATTTAAAACCTCTCTAGCTAAATAAATATCAAACCTACAACACTAAAGTTTGCACAATTGGAAAGCGTATATACTAGGCTCTGTTTGTACCAACTCTCAGATGTTTATATTTTTTCTATAGTGAAATATATTTGCATTGATATTTTGTCCCTTATTTCCCCAAATTAGGGTTAAAACTACTAAAAGTTACTAGTGTCCCTTAATACCATATATCCCTTAATACCATATGTCCCTTAATACCAATGTGTACTATATAAGCTAGATCCATAGACGCCGAGTTCTGGAAAATATTGGGGGCTCGATTCGATACTAACAAATTCTGGCATTTAATTTGAAATCTCTCCTTCGGCCGGTCAATTATTTGCTGCTGGCAGCGACCTGGATCTGCTCGTATTTTATACTCCAATTATTGTGGGTCCTCGGAATATTGGGGCCCGTATAATGTACGGGCCCCGGCCCTCAAATACTGAGGTGGGGGCCCGAGCCCCTGGAGACTCATAAGGTTGGCGCCTATGGCTGGATCAACAACGCCTACTGGCCAAGGAGGATATGAAGGAAATTTAGCTAACACTACTGTATCTGCTGTTAGTTTATTGTTATGTCCGGGTTGCAAAGTTGTTTTCTTCGTCTCGCATGGATTTGTCACTGTATTCCTTTCGTTTTGTTCAGTTCTGTTATTAGTTGGAAAATGCTTCAGATCTGGCTACAAAGATGCTGGCTTCACTGTACCAATAGAAAGGTCGTCTTTTTCATTATTAACGTTGACGGTAACTTTTTTATCGTCCAGCGAAACAATTTTATAGGGCCCTGAATATCTGTCACTTGGTGATGATTTTGGTGCCTTTTCGTAAAGCCAAAAGTGTGTTGCTTTTTTTAACCTTTAGAAATATAAAGCCCAGTACGATGTTTTCGCTCCGGTTTTGGATAAAGGTTTTCTATTCTCTATTTTTCGCTCCGGTTTTCTGTTCTCTATTTCTAGAGAATAGAATTTCTCAAGAAATTAAACAGCAGGCTATTCTATTTCACTTTTAGTTGGAACGGAAAAATGTACAGTTCTTCCATGTTAGAGCCGTAAACAAGCTGCGACGGGATATAACCTTTTCCATTTATCATACGTCTATTTGCTGAAAGCGTAAAGGCAATCCGTAATACTCTTTTCTTTGTTTCCCACTTGTGTGAATAGCGTTTTGAAAGTCCTCTGCAATCGTGCGATAAAACTGTTGGCAGCAGGGTGGGCAGCAGGGTTAATAATCGAAACATAAACAGTTTCCAAACTAAAGACTCAGTCTGACTACCGCGGTCAGTTATGATTGTTCATGGAAATCCGAAACGGCTTACCCGTGCCTGTAGAAAGCCGTTGACAAGCGATTCTGTAGACATGTCATTTACAGGAACTACTTCGGCCCATCGGGTCAATCGGCCTACCATTGTCACAAGGTATTAAAAACTATTACACAGCACTAGAGGACGATATGTCGATCTGGACGGTATGAAATTTAGAAGTCATAGGTATTGTATCCAATCGTGCGTTTATGTGTCGCCAGATTTTTCCTTTTTGACATTGTTCTCTTGTTCGCAGTGTCTAACCCAATGTTTCACGTCTCTGCTTATACCAGACAACGTATATTCTTGATGAGTTTCAAGTACTATGCGGATTAGAGTGCGAAGGGTTACGAACATACAGAAACAGCTGATATCGCATTGATTTTGGTATGAACGGCCTGAAATTTAGTTACAAATATCAATCTGATTTATCTTATCAATTTTGCTCTCAATTAGTAATTACGTGGTATTTTTAAGAATTTCTGCAAATCACTAACTTAGCTTGAGCTTCTGAAATAGAATCATCAAATTGCGTGGTATTTGCATGCACTGATCATGAAAATTGTCTCCAACTACGTCGTCACCACCAGCAACGTGCTCAACAGTGCAGATGAACTAAGAAATGCATTATAGCCACCGTGTCTGTTGCGGCATAGGCTTTTCCTTTTCAAGTGCATTCATTAGTGGTTTATAGTCAGTAACGAATTTAAACTGTACATCAAGCAACCAGGGGAAGTTTTTAAGGCTTGTATAGATCGCTAGTATCTCGCGGTCAAAAGCGGCTTTACTAGATTTATTTTGAATGAATTTTCCAGAAAAAAAGCTAGTGGTATTTTATTATTTTTACTACTTGATGGAGCACAACTCCAACTGCGGCTTTGGAAGCGTCAGTCACTAGTTCAAGTGATGCGTTCTAATCAGATAACATAGGCAAACGCTTTGCTTAAGAGCTTGCTTAAGAGAAATAAATGCGTCAATAGAGTGTTTATCCCAGGATATTTTGACCTGACTATTAATGTTCAGTGCGCTAGTTACCGTTGTTAGTGGGGCTGCGGTATGAGAAAATTTTGCAAGGAATCCATGGTAAAACCCTGTATTGCCCAAAAAATCTTTTGAGCTCTCGCACAGTTTTTGGCCTTGCGATTCTGTCAATAGCTGCAACATTTTTTCAGGCTTCGGCTTAAGTCCCTCCTGAAACATCTCAGTGTTAACAAAGTAATCTTTGATTTGAAAACTGGCACTTCTTGTTTATAAGTCGCAAGTCAAACTTATGCAAGCACTGGAATACTTGCTCTAAACGATGTATTTGCACTGCAGCAATTTTGTTAGCATATAAATTATCGTCAATGTAAGTTTTGAAAATATAAATCCTGCAGCGTAATATCAATTAAACGTGGAAAAGTTTGTACAGCGTTGAGTAAACCAAAGGGCATACTTGTGTATATAAATAAACCGAAAGGTGTCGTTATAGCTGTTTTCGGTTAGTCTTCCTTGGTTACAGCAGTTTGATGAAACGCGCTTACTAAATCAAGCTTTTAAAATACGGTGTGTCCGTGAAGATCGTTTGTAATGTCGGCAACATTAGGCATATGGTATCTTTCCGGAACTGTATTTTTATTGAGCGGGCTGTAATCTCACGTGGACGTAAGGCTCGGTGTCATCATTTATAAGTGCCAATGGCAAAGGTGTGGCCAATACAGATTCACCGCGATACACTATCCCTTGTTTTCTAGTTTTGAAAAAATATTCCCTTGCTATTCGTAGTTTTTCTCCGATAAGCTGCGTTACCTGCGCAAAAGTAGGCGGGCCAAAGGTCATTATATGATGATTCACAGGGTGGAAAATTTTGTCTGAGCTTGCACTTTCGTTAAAAATATGTGAAAATTGTTTTAAAAGTGTTTCTACGTTGGCCGAACTGCACGTTATCGTTTCAGTTCGGCTTGCTAAAATACCTGGGGCGACTGCATCAAATATAATAATATTTTAACATGCACCAAAATTTTATAGTGCACAAGGAAATCACGGCTTAAAATAAGCTGAGTCACCACAGCAACCAAAAATATCCTTGAAAATTCATGTTTAGGACAGTTAGTTTCGATTTCAGACGTATTTGTCTATATAATTTAATGCTAGAATTGTTGGCGGCAGTAGGCTTAAGTGGTGCATAATTTGTTATTTTTGTGCCATTTTTACCAAAATGCCTAGGAGGTAGGCTACAATCGTTACTCATATCAGCTACAAAACATCTCACCGAACCAGAGGCTTTGATATTATTCACTCCGCCGAGTGCCTCACCTGCGCCGGAGAAGAAAACTTTCCTTGTTTGAGGCATGTTGCCGATTGTTGATTGATGATGCAAGTGCGTTTGAATGCACGTTCGCCGAGCCGAGAATGATAAAAACTGTATGCACTCTCGCGTTTGGTTAGCAGAGCAAATTGCCTGTTTATTGCACGGTATTTACGGTCACGTGAACAAATGCGCTGCTTGTTAAAATTTTGCGTGCCAATGTTCCTAAATTGGTTTGGGCGAGAAAACTCGTTGTATCCAGTCGAAAAAGCTTTAACTGCGTTTGTTATTTCAACAACTTGCTCCTTTAAATCATGTAATTCGCTCGCGGACTCTGTTTGCTGCCTTTTTTGTAATTAATTTCACACACCGATTTACTTATCGATAGAATATGATCGATCATTTGGTCCGCCGCTTCCGTGAGACTGTCCAACGGTGTTTCTTCGTTTAGAGTAGACAAAACGACCATTATTCAGCTTGTAGCATCTCAAAAACCCTTAATTTTGCCAGGATATAATTTTTTGGAGAGAGTTGTTTTAACGGGTGTTAGACTTATCAGGTAGACTGTTGATTACCTAGACTTTGCTCACTAAGGGGTTTCCGAGGCTTTTGCTACTCATTGTCACTAAAATATTTTATATTCTGGTTCTTTATTTGATCAATGTTTTGGTTAGAGATACTTCGGCCCACATTATTGTAGAACGGACATCGAAACAACACGTAAATGGCTGCTTGTTCATACTATTTCTGGGGTGCTTGTTAACATTTGCTCCGCTGCATCAAACCTCCGTTTATGTCAGTTTCAAAAATCTGAAGTTTCACGGTTTTCCAGTTTCCTCAGAGATCTGGTGCAGATAGGGATTGGCAGGCTGGCCTGAGGTCTTCACAGAAGCTAAGCATTGTCTCACCATGAGGTATAAGTTGGGAAATTAGTTTATCTTTCCGTGGTGTCGACGGTACAGTATACATACTTCATATACGCCTCATGTAACATAATCAATAGGACCAGGATTCAGCTTTATACTTCCTGCTAATATTAAAAGCCATATGAGCGATGACAAACGTCTTGCAAAAATCTATAAACAAGCACGGAAACACTCACATCTTTTTCACTTCACTAAAACTGAGACCTTAGAATAATAATGTACGCAGACGGTTGGCTCATAATGCGAGAAACCAGAAACAATCCAGCAATAAACCGCTGGACGTGTATTATGGTTTGCATATATATTATTCACGTGTGCGCTCCCTAATTATTGAAATGATGAACCAAACAAGAATTGTTATAACTTTGAATCCCATTTTAGTAATTTATAGAGCTTACTTGCAGTTATAGTATTAATTATTTTATCATGTCTATGTATAATAATTCCTTCACTCAATCAATAATGGCAAAATGTTTCAAGGCTTCCCTTGTATGCCAATTACGAGCACGGCCACTATATTCAAACACTCCAGTACCGTTTCCTGGATCGCAATTCTGCAAATAGATAGCCATCAACTACGCTGTGAATACTTATATATTGTTTGAGAGTCGTAAAAATACCCGATAAGGCAGAGTAATAACAATAACCTCGTCAAGAAAATCTCCCTTCGCTTGTAATCGTTGATAAGAAATCGACGCGTCTCGCTTCGTTCTTGCTCCAAAGTCGGACGACAAATATTGAAATTGCATTATTGGTTCAGCTTGCGCGAATTTGCAATTATATTGTAACTTCAATATATTCCACCTTCTAAAATATAAATTTCCACACTGTTAAAGGCCAGGTTTGCTCGATATTGAAATCGCGTACGGTTCACGCTGAGCGGCGTCAAGTAAAGAGTGATAGCCAAAACTCGATATACACAGCTAGTAATTTTTCTACTCAGAAACACTCACCTCGCGAATTCTCTCTGTAGAGTTCGTAATAAATTTTTGACAATCCCATATGCAGAAGAGTTTTCATAAACTATTTAATTAAGCGTAAGACTGTACTTATTAATATCTAATTGTGCTTGCAACGTTCCAATCAGTATTTTTTGAGAACGTCAGGAAACGGACGCCGTCTTAGCAATTTGCGTTAACGATGTAAGGGTCCTATGATATCTTGAGCTTTAATGACTTGCAGACACGCCTGATCAGAAATGATAAACTAGAGTAATTTCATGTAAATCACTGCGCATTAGCTGTTAACGAGCCAAGAAACGAAATTTGAAAATTTAGAGGTAATGTCTATGTGAGGACTACTGCAAGATGTGCCCACGAGAATGGCTAAAATTAAAAGTCGTTTTGATTTGGGGTACCGACCGCGATCGGGGTTGTGTTGTGCCCATTTAAATCGGCTTGCGCAGGGAAATGTTTTAAATCGGCCGATCCCGAATGATTTTTACTCCAATTTGGTGCCAAAAATGTTTCAATTCGAGCTGATTGTGTTGTCAAAACTTGGTTTGTTCTTAAACTTTAAAGCAGATTAACACTGTACAATACGACAATTATTACAAATTTAACCCACTTCTAGAGTCAAATGAAAACTAGGAACTATGTTCGGTAGCTCACTACAAATCTAATTTGAAAGAAATTTTGGGGGCCAAATAAATTTGAGCCAAACTCATTCGGGATGGGACGATTTAAAACGACATTCTCGGAGCAAGCTGATTAAATAGGCGCAAGGCAAACCCGATCGAGTTCGAAACACCAAATCAAAACGACTTTTAATTTTAACCAACTCCTTCGGCACATCTTGCGATAGTTCCCGCATGAAATGAAATTAAAAAATTTCATAACTGCACATTTGTGCTAGTTTGAGCTGAGCAACGCCTTTATTTTTGACTCAACATTATTTTTCGAAGAAATCACGAAGTTAATAGTACGATCTTCGCGCTCACAATTTCTTCTGACATCAGCATTCGTAGTTTAGCGGACTCAAACGGGGATCTACGGTGTACCAAAGTAAATTGAGTATAAATACGTACAGCTATCAATTACGCTTTTATATGCGCCTACATCCAACGATATGCTGAGGCGTACTATCTGCATGCTGTCCCATTTTTACTGTTACTAATCGTAACAAAATCCCGTGCATGTTTTGCACATTCAGCATCCTGGGTTTTAGTGACGTGATTCCTCCAAATGTTCACAACTAAGCAACAAACAAAAATATGTCAGTAAATTGCGATCACAATTAGTAAAATAGTGAGCTGATGTATTGCAAATCGTGACCGCGTAACTAAGGCAAAATCGATATTTGTGCAGGGCTTTCCTAGAATTAATCCAGCCGAATTTTTACAATTTTAGATAATTTTATCAGTGATTTGGTATCATTTGACTCAGCTCCGCGAAGCGGTTCAGAAAATATTTCTGGTATACTTTGGGATTTTTGGGTTTACCATGGTACATACCTACGCGGTTCTAGGGGTGTTTAGTACTTCTGCAGACTACACCACCTAACTGTAGGTTACTACAAGATACACCAATGTGAGAACCAAGGGCTATTTAATTTTATGAGCTTACTCCTAAGGCCTTAATGCGCCACCACTTATACCAAATATCGTTTATTTCTTTCAGTACAATACAACACAACGCAAATAATACACATATAAAATACATAAACGGCTGAACCGTTCTCACCATGATTGCGCAAGTTCTGAGTCCTAGTGAGGCCCTGAGCTAACTGTGCAACAGCTTAAATAAACTAAAGTCAAATCCGATAAGTACTAAACTATAGCACCGGCACACAAATCTAAAAATTTTAAGTTGATTTAAACTTTCTTAAAGTTATAATTTTCAAAAATTAAATAAATTGTTATCGTCAAAATAACCGAGAAGATGAGGTTCTTAACTCCTTAACGGCGGGTCCAAATGATGCCAAATTAGGTATGGATAATCTACAATATGCCCTACGGTCTTTTGCGTCAAAACAAACCCTGACCAGTTTTGTATGAATTTCTGCTGTGGAAACAACATGTTGAGAACTTTGCTATTTTCAAACCAACTAATCTTTTAAGACTTTTATACACACGCACAAAATATGATATATACACGTCACACCATTATTCTACATATTATTATCTATATTATACGCATAGAATTCTTACAAACACAAACAGTAAACTGTTCACGCATGTTTGTATAACATATGCCATATACTACAAACACACGGATAGACAACACGTTCTACAAACATAACACACCATATAAAAACAAAGATGACGCAACTACATTAGGTTCTCGCCACATTTTATAAAATACAAATTCGATCATGTGAAGTGAAGTTAAGGGTTTCGGCCCGTCGTGTTTAGCGTGCACGACTTAATACGTCCCCCGCCTTCACATGAAGGAATTTGTTTTCCAAGGCAATACATCGCTGCAATACCCCCTCCGTCACACAAAAACTTGTCCTCAAATTGTCATAATCTTTGCGCTGTATCATAAGTAGTTTTGAACACGGCATTAAATATATTCAGTACAATCAATTCAATATCAATCGAACAAGCAAATCGACATACAATTCCATATCAATTGAGCAAGCGAATCAAGTCAGTTACTCAAAATTCAAACAACCAGGAACCAATAAATCCATCAACCAATGCTCCCATTATCGTTATCCGGCCTTGTTTGTAACAGTTTATATATTCCAGTTGTAGCTGTGCAAGTCTACCGTAACTGTTATCATTTGTTCCATAAATTCATAATCTGAGATTTGCGTTATTATTACCAGCCACCACCACCGCACCAATAATGACAGTTGAACAAACACTACCAATCATCTGCGCAGCAATGCCCAATTAGGTAATGTTCTGTAGTCTCGTACACCCGTAAACTGATACAGTTTACACGAAGCGCGTTCACAGAAGACATGCATTTTACGCGCAATCGCAGTCAGCCAACCTTACAACCGTAATCACACAACATTTAGGATTTCGGGAACTGGCATTTGGAACCACAATAAACTGTGTAGGTACCAACTTTGTTCGACCTTTGAACTAATTCTCACCTCGCTGGTTTGTCCGTGCGGAAGGATTCAATCAGTACGTCCCGATTCCAGATTTGATTGACAAGTCAAAACGAGACAGATAGTTACAAAATAAAAAAATTAATATTTCATATTTATCCCAGAACAGGTGTGATACAATATTTTGATGCCGCAAAACACAAGACACACAGGTAAGCACATAAGTATGTACAAGTGCAAGCATATTTAATGCCTTTGAAATTCTGTCATCTCATTGAACTTAAAGCATATTTATAGCTTCATACCACTTTCATTTGTAAAAAACATACCTAAAATGTAACATAGTGAGATGCATATCTCAATTTTCGATAATATCATGTACATACACTCACGCTTATATATACATACACATATTTTTTATATACACACGCTGATATATACACTATTTTTGGGTAGGTAGTACATAATCTTTAGAAGTACTCCACACACCATACTGCGTAACCTTTAATACAAGCTTATAACTCTACACGTTTTAATAAAAACAACTTAAATCATTTATTGGGTTGAAAACGATCCTCACATATATACGGAGACCCAATATATTTTTATTAAATTTACGTCGACAAATTTTAAATCGCAGTACGGCTATGTTAACCGTTGTAAATCTTTGTTCAAGTTACTACATTTAACACTGTAGTAAAAAATCTCTAAGTTTACGGGTTACTAATAAGTTAAGTTTTTGACGGAAAATTTGCTCATGTCGTACGTAGCTGGGTTACATACGATATGTTGTATGCAACTTGTGTTAGACACGACATGTCGCATGTAACCAATGTTACATACCACATGTTGTATGTAACCAGTGTTACATACGACATGTCTTTAGTAACCAGTGTTACATGCGACATATATGTAACACTGATACATAGAGCTCTCCGAAGCTCTAATCCAGTTTGACATTGGTGCCACGCTCCAGTTTGATATTGGGGCCCCCTCCAGACTTATATTAGTGCGCACTCCAGTTTGAGATTGGTACCCCCTCCAGTTTGATATTGGTGCTTCCCTGCAGTTTGATGTTGGTGTCCCTCCAGTATTTTATCGGTGACCCGCTCCGGTTTGATATTGGTGCCCCTTCCAGCTTGATATTTGTGCCTCCCTTTAGTTTGATATTAGTGGCCCCCTCCAATTTGATTTTGGTGTCGCCTTGCTCCAGTTTCATATTGGTGCGGCCCTCCAGTTTGATATTGGTGCCCCTCTCCAGTTTGATATTGGAGCCCCCTCCAGTTTGATTTTGGTGCCCGCTGCAGTTGGATATTGGTGCCCATCCAGTTTGATATTGGTGGCCCCCTACAGTTTGATATCGGTGCTCCTTCAAATTTTGATATTGCTGCCCCCTCCAGGAACACTGCCTTGCGCGTAATGTTTCTGGCATTTTGAGCATATACCAAAACCTTAGCGCCCTTTAATTTTTCTTCTATAACCAATTGGACGAACCTCTTCAAAAACTTACCATGGGCAAATATCTAATCGAGTATAATCGGACATGCAGTATGCTAATCTACGGTGGTAGACACTACATAAAATTTGGAAAGACTACTTTGGAGCGGCTTCATTTACTCGAACCGTAGGTGGGCTACCTGTTTCGGTCCCCAGTTTGTGTCCATAGCTCAACCGAAATGAAAGAAATCAAGCCAGATTGAAAGTTGCATTGAAGCAGTACATATTTCAATATTTCTACCTATTGCTATTCTTTAGATATTACATTTCAAAGCTGTTGCTATCATTATTGTGAGCATTATACAAACACTGTATGCCTACTTAAGCGTCAAGTTGTTGTTAATCCGACTCTAAATTCAGTAGTTCGTTAACGAAATAGACAGGCGCACCACATAGCAAAATATTATTTACACAAGCAGCACGAAATTTTGGCAATTGTTATATTTAGTTTTTTAGATATTATATTAAATATATTGTGCTTCCGTCCCATTGAAAGTTGCTAATATCAAGCAGAAATTATGGCGCAATCCCAGTTGGGGGGGAGTAATTCAACCAACCATGGAATTTTTCTGAAATGACATCTTTTATACTAAATCCGCCCTCCTGAGTCGATTGGTGCCATTGGCAGACCTCTCCGACTTGTCGTTCTTCACATATCAGGGACGGCAGACAATTGTCGGCTCTAGCTCCGCCTTGCAGTTCATTTTCACAGTTTTTCCGTTTACGACTAAGCCTTATACTAAGCCTAAGCCTAAGCCTAACTCTTAGACTAAGCTTAAGCCTCCTCGCCTGCGTTTGCCGGTACAGTACTTTACTAAACCCTAAGCCAAGGTTAATTTTATTTTTAGATAAATAAATAATGCCCGGACGTCACAAGAATCAGCAATTCACAATAATTCCTATAAACGAAATTGTGGAGATTAATAATATTCGAGACCTCGATATAACGTATACTGAACTGGCGCGACAAACTATTGATAATGATTCAACTCTCAAGCACCTTGTTCGACGACGTTTATTAGCTAACTACAAGGATTGCGAGTGCGGCCAACCCTGTTACCTAGCAAAGCGTCGAGATTTCGGTAGGTGTGACGACTGGGAATGGCGATGTTCAAATCACCCCACTTGTCGAAAAAAATATTCGATCCGGCAAGGATCTTTTTTCGCTAGTCATCACATTTCTCTTGGAAATGCAATTTTATTAATTCAAGCCTACATCGACAAACAGACTACAACATGGATTCAAAAGCAATTACATGTTAGTAAAAATACCGTCACCGATTGGTATAACTATTGCCGAGACATTGCGGTTGCATTCGACAGGGACTACTGGCAGTATCTGCGATTGGGAGGCCCTGGTGTTGACGTTGAGATTGACGAATCTATTTTTTTCGGCAAAAATATCATCGTGGTTTACGTCGACGAAAACATGGCTGGGTTCTTGGTATGATCGAGCGACATTCTCAAAGGTGTCTTCTCTTCCCAGTCAACAACCGAGAAATTCCAACAGTAATCCCATTAATTATTCAACATGTTTTACCTGGAACCCGAATCCTAACCGACAGCTTTCGTACCTACATTGACGGTTTACGTGCCTTTCCACGGCCACATCTCTACACGCACGAAACTGTCAATCATCATAATAGACAATTTGTAAATCCCACTGATCATACCGTACATACACAGAACATCGATGGATTGTGGGCCCGGCTCAAAGAATCTGTCCGAACACGTGGTGTAGTGAAACCGCAGTTGTTTGATCGTTATTTGAAGGAATATACCTGGCGACAACAATTTAAAGACAATCCTCAAGGGGAATTTTTCCCTCAACTACATGCTCTTTATCCATTATAAATGTAAGATATCTTGCATTTGTCTATAATAGTTAATAATGTTCTAATAGTCAATAGCAAAATATACTTAGCCTAAGCCTAAGCCTAAGCCTAAGCCTAAGCCTAAGCCTAAGACTGAGCCTAAGCCTAAGTCGGGGGGCTGCCGCCCCCCGAACCCCCCGCACTAAGCTGTTACTCCCACAAAGCAAATTTCTCAAATTTAATTTTTTATAAATTCACGTATTTGCCCATAATTTCTTACAATATCAAAATTTTGCAACGAAATTGCCTCCATTCAACTCCTCTCGTCATTCCGCGTCTAACGGTATATAATATGTCCATGTTATTACGAAAAAAATTTTTTTCATTTTTTTCCATAATTACGGAATTACCCTGCATCACTTACCCACATTGCCCCAACTTCCCCATCACTAAACTTTATAACGATTTTTTGTTATCATATGAAAGCCTATTAAATTCCACATTGTATGGTGAAGACCTCATCCAAATCCATCACTCCTTTCAAAAGTTATAGTCAATTTTCTAAAAATCGTCACTTTTTAAAATGTTCATTTTTTGAAAAACCCCTTTTTAGGGGTACCCTGGGGACTTACCCTTTGACCCTAGAGCCTCAAAACCATTCTAAATCGAAAGAGCGGACGTTTTTTACCCATGCGGGGATTAAGGGGGGGGTAGAATTTTTGAGCGAAGCGAAGGCGGCTTAAGTTTGAAAAAAGCCTCCAAAAGCCAAAAAGCAACCCATCCTAAATCATAGAATAATGAGTTCAACATCAAGGTTTATGTTTCCAAAAGGGGCGAACCTGATCACGAAGTGATCTCTTTTGGGGGTGAGAGATGATTGGGGGTACAGAGACTATGGGGGCATAGTTTCCAAAAGGGGCGAACCTGATCACGAAGTGATCTCTTTTGGGGGTGAGAGATGATTGGGGGTACAGAGACTATGGGGGCATAGTTTCCAAAAGATGGGTGCTATAGCAAGCGTAAAATAATTTTCCCCCCCAACTGGGATTGGGCCGAAATTATATATGTTATGTCAACATTACCATGCAATGCAGATAATAACGAAATTAGATTTAAAAACTAATGTTCATTTTAGATGCTACTGTTCTTATCTGTTGGTATAAACATTCTCCAAATATACACGCTGTTCAATAATTTACATAATTAACTGTACAGATGTCTATAAATAACTGCATGTATGTGGAGATGCTGCACTGGATAAAAAAGGCGATCATATTTTAACGTTAACAAATTTTAGCTTGAGAGGAATTGGACGATTAAGATAAACGTTTTGATAGATGAACATCGTGAAATCTTTGGCGTGCTATTCATTGGTATACCAAGCAATAAGGTCTTAAAATAAATGTACTTACAGTCACCAACTTTTACCTAAATTAGTTCGACACTGCACCAAATTTGATATCTTGTTGCATTCTGTTTATAGTATATATATCCATACGCATAGTATATATAACCTTACTGAACGATGCTTACTTCGCTTGGGACGTGAATAAACCTGCGCAACAATATAATGGCCCTGCTATATTGAACGCTTTATTTACTTTAAGTAGTAAATTTAGCCCCCAGCAAAGTGGCTCAATTTTGGAATTTTTTAAATTTAATTGTATCCAGACAACTGGAAGTACTTTATTTATTTATTTATTTATTACTATAACAGGAAGTAATTTATTTGTGTGCTGAACTGGATGAAATAGCTTATGTTTGGGGGTTGTGGGTAGAAAAACTCGAGGGAGGCACCAATATTCGACTGGATGATGGCATCACTATGATACTGGAGGAGAAGACCAAGATCAAACTGGTGTGGCCACCAATATCAAGAGTTTCGTAGAATTCTATGTACCAGTGTTACATACGACATGTCGTATGTAACACTGATTACATACGACATGTCGTACGTAACATTGGTTACATACGACATGTCGTGTGTAATACGGGTTACATACAACATGTCGTATGCAACACAACTACGTACGACATGTCGGATGTAACAAAATTTTCGAGTAGATGGGCGCATTATTCTGTGAATCAGCAACTATGGACTGGATACCATAACCACAACTTTTTTGATCCTCTAAAGTCCTGGGAACATAAAGCTGAGAAGCATTGCTTCCCCATAAACAATAATATATCCGAGTGTTTTTAATTACGAACATTGCCTATTCGTGAATTTCCGCTGCAACAACATAAAGTCATTAGGACTTTCGATACAATAATTTTAAATAGGGGCTGTGTCCCTCAAAGACTGCACGTTAGTTCCTAGATTTTTAAAATCTATTGTTAACCTGCCTTATAACAATCGACAAAAACAAGCGTACAGCGATCAGGTAAATCAAAACATACTGTCCGGTGCTCTAGCAGGTAAATCCATAACTTAAGTGGTATTACAAAAAATATTTTAAAATTAAATCAGAAAATTCGCATAAAGATTATTTTTTCTAAATGTTCATTGGATTTTTCCATTAGGAACTCCACGTGTTCACCGTTTTGATAACGACAACGGCTAACTATACGCCACTAACAATTGGTTCATAGTAGTTCACACGAATGTCGAAAATGATACGAAAAATTGTTTCAAAACTTTTTATTTTTATTCGCAAGAGGAAGAAAATTGTTACCTTTTTAAGCTTGAAAATAATAATTCTCCTAGTGAACTACAAATTACAGAAAAACTGAATATCACTGAATTGATTTATTTTTAGATTCATCCTACATTTTGTATCTTATATATCATTTATATATTGTATATCCTATCCCATCCAATAATTTGTGACGATTGCCTTGAAAATTTGATTCTTAACGTGAAAATACATATCAAGTTGCCTGAATCCCAAATAACTTACGTATTCCATATATATCCTTAAATTTCTTTTCGGCCGACAAGAAAATAAGTCGATTTCTAGAATTTTGTTATTTGTACATGTGGGCTCCTGAACTGCAGGTCGCTGAAGACAAAGGAACATAACGTCATACCTCTGGCCATTGGGAAAATTAAGAATTGTACTGCTTTGTATGCTACCAAAACACATACAACAGCATCGCATAGCAACATAATCATATTGTTATAGATATAAAGACGATGATACAGTGTTCCATTAAACACATAGACATAATACAACTAATTTTACACAATTTCCGAATACTTGCAACTTTAGTCAAGTTGAGGTCAAATTTTTACTCCCGGTAAAGCCATAAGAATTATCTTGCGTATCTATACATGCAACCTTCAAGTTCCTTACTACAACAACTCGCTATTGAAGTTCAAGATAAATAGACGCATATTATGTCAAGTCGCTGTTTTTAACAGTAAAGTCCGCAAGCACTTCACTTCGTGTAGTATTATTCACTGACTTGATATGCGTTTCACCATAATTTACTACTTTTGACCCCATATGTTATTCTTGATCAAAACACCGCGTAGCTCGACTCGCTTTGGCCTAAAATCAACGTACTGTAGGTTTGCGCACTAACTTTCTCCGCACACTTTTTGATAGAAACTCAATTTGCGTATCGGATTGCATCGGATCGGGACATTCCATTTCACATCCCGACTGTTGAGCTTGAAAACTGTCAGAGAACCCCTTCGGGTTTTCATATCGCGGTGCATACTCGATATATTACCTATGTACCAAATTCAACAGCACTCGATGTCAAGTTTACTGCCTTGATTTGACTCAATATTTTCTTAGGCAAAAGAGTATCCTGCCTTTTAAACGCAGATCATGTGAGTACATTCACAAATTTCACTCAGCTGCATCGGCTTAATATTTAGAGCATTATGGCTTTAATTTATGTAATGATTAAATACACAATATAATCATTAATTCGAATAGTTTATGTTCTATTTCATACCAATGTTTTAATATATCATGAATCAACCTCTATTATACTGTAAATACGCACAAACGTGTTATCTACTATAAATAGAAATTACAACACATTAGCATGATTACATGAATGGAAAAGAATTACAAACACCTAAAAAATAAAATGCACCACGCCCTACTATATGTGAAGCCGAAAACAATCCCAAATCAAAGAAAAGCAGATCTGCGTCCGTCGTTTCGATCTCCGATAATACGGAGATGGCCTCCACACCACGACCAGGCCGGTCACTTACCCTAACCGGATCTTCGTGTCACCACGAAGGTAGGGCAGTTCGACTTCGTGGAGGAAATGAACAGGTACACGGACTACTAATTGATCGATTAAAGTTGACACATCAATAACAACTCTTAGTTTCCATCATTCAACAATATTGCACTCAAGGTGCAAATTCAGTAGGCACAAAGGCCAATAGACATATAAATGGCGCGCATCATACGATACACGCAGTCAGTAAAATGAACAGCTATTACTTTAACTGTTACGGCTGGAACTGACACATCTAAACGTAGACTGACCGCAAATTGTGTTTTTATAATTGTTCAAAGCTACGTTGATACGTTGAAACTTTTTGCTGAAAACATAATATCAAAATTTGATCCAAATTTTGATCAAAATAAATTGTAATTTCCAGGAAAACTAGATCAGAAAAATATTAATGAGCCTGGAGCTTATTCGTAGTGGATGCTTCCAGTCCAGCAAATGACTTATGTGATCCAGTACGAGGAAATTGGTTTCTGAGATGACGCCGATGTGTGAGGAACCGCCGCTGAAAAACCAGCATTTCCGTAATCGTATGAAGCATCGCTAATTCACCGCTAATTTCGCTAATGTGGTTTTTCAGTTCAATGAGTTCATAAATCCAATAATAGCAACAAAGTTCGCTGAGCACAATAATTATTTACTACCGAACCTTTAAAAACTATTGAGAGCATGACTACGAGATGAGTAAAAATTACGTCGCTCCGACGTTATTTTATAATTTGATGAATTGATTTTTCTTTGAGCATTGCCGAGATAGTTATGTGGATCATAGGTTCTTTGTCGTTTAATGCGTCAGCCAAATCAACGAAGCTTGATGCCCACATGTCGGTAACGTGTTTTAGGATGTCATAGAGTTTAACTGTGGTAAACTTTTGTGTTAATTTTTCAAAACATATATTTTAAAAATAGCCGCCACAGGTATATATTTCCTTTTCGATTTAATATATTACTTCAACTCAATTATGCAAATGTGTAGTATTTGCCCATTTTTCACACAACTATCACCAATGTTTAATAAGATCAAGCCAATATTTTGCGACGAGAATACTCTAAGTTTTAATCAAATTAGGCAGCGTATGAAACTACTACACAACAGGCCGTGTGAATGCAGGCAACATCATCGTAATGCTCCCAAAGTATGTTAAGAATCCCAATCTTTTAACTCCTACAACCAAGAGCTCAAGATGATTTCTTGAGAAGAGCATGACACTCCTCGAAATTACTAAGTAAAAACGTCTGAAGCGACGAGATTCATTGCCACCTTACCGCCCCAGGTTCTGCGGTGCTAAACCACCACTTTTCGAAGAAATTAATGTGATTTTACTCAATATTTTCTTATGCAATCCAGTATCCTGTCCTTTAAACGCAGACATGTGAGTACATTCGCAAATTTCACTCAACTGCATCTTATGATTTAGAGCATTATGGCATTTAATGTCACGTAATTTTAAGTTTTGCGTGAAAAATTCAGTCTCAGTCGAAAATATAGAAATTTCAATATACTCTTGGTTATGTGCTTCAGCTGTAGCTGCCTGAAATGATTCAGGCCTGGCAGTTAGCACAAATCGCAGAATTGTTTTGTTTCATACACATAAAATTTTCAAAGGCGATAGTTTCTCTACTCTAACTCGACAGTGTAGGATAGGCTTTCCTTACTAGACATACAATATCCTTTGCATAGATAACAACTGACTCCCTGATACCTTTCAACCTCTCCCTCAGTTGTGCACCATAAATATATGTGAAATACTTCGGTACCAAAGTTTCAAATTGGTTTTCAAAAGATCATATTTTTTCTTAATTTCACAAGACATATTTTTCTATTTCGAAGCAGGGTCGCTGCGCAAAAAAGCCGGTACAATACGAACTATACCATCTTTTGACCACTCATTTCGAAATAAAACACATTCAATAATACATATCCATTCTTCAAAGCCATCTCCGGTATTTCCATAATAAAGCTTCAAAAATCTTATGTTGTCTTTTGCCTGCCCGTATAATCCTATTTGGACCAGAATTCATTGTTTTTTCAGTACATATCCAATTGTATGAAAAAATTTTGAACCACTTTGGGCTGTCTCCAAGTTTTTTAATGATAATTCACCAATATTATTTTCTATCAGAGACTATATAACTAACTGAAGTTTACCCCAGTTCGTAATTCCCAACTAGTTCGAAATTCCAGGCTTGTCGCACCAAAATGTAACCTACGTGGCCCTAAGGGTGTTTAGTACCACTATAAATTACACACGATCTAACAACAACTTTCACACAAATTACTCCAATGCGATTTCAAATGTTGCTTTGTTAGTTTATTTCTAAGCCTTTAATGTGTCACCAATTATACCAAATATCGTTTATTTATTCCAGTACAATACAACACAATGTAAATAGTAAACATATAAAAACATAAACGGCAGAACCGCACTCACCTAGATTGCGCAGCTTCTGAGTCGGACTGAGGCCCTGAGGTAACTGCGCAACAGCTTAAATAGCTTTTGTAAACCTGATTTCTTGGAACACAAAAGAGGTCTGGTTCTAAAATCTCGCTAACCAATTAATTTTTAAAATAATTGCTGCCAACCGGGTGACCAATTCTTAGAATTGTAAAATACGCTCTTTAACATATATATTAACTTTTGCGTTAAAGACCCCTTTTTATAAAATTCTCGGAATCCCTAAATCACAAAAAATTTCAGAAAATCCAGCTTGGAATGAATGTACATTTCTGCTAATGTAAGTGTAATAGTTAGGGAATCCAAAGCTTACACTCAACTACTCACTCAAGACTCAACCACTTACTCAAGTAACTAAACTATAGCCGCGGCAATCTTAAAACTTTAAGTTGTTTTTACTCTCTTAAAGTTATAATTTCGAAGAATAAAATAAACTGTTATAGCTAAAATGGCCGAGGGTATGAGGTCCGTAACTTCTTAAGGGATGGTGCAAATGATGCCAAATTTGGTATGGATAATCTACAACATGCCTTATGGCCGCCAAGCCCAAACCATCCTCCTGTCCAGTTTTGTATGAATTTCTGGTATGGATTCAATATGTTGAGAACTTTTCTATTTTCAAAACAACCAATCTTTTAAGTTTTTCACACACATGGCACAAAATATGATAACACGTCACACCACTATTATACATGTTATCTATATTATGCGCATAGAATTTTTACAAACAGAAACAGTAAACAAGTTCACACATGTTTGTATTATGTGATATGTACTACAAATACATGGATAAACAACATGTTGTACGAACATAACACATTATATAAACACAAAGATGGCGGAACTACATTTAGGTTCCAACTACATTTTATAAAATACAAATTCGCTCATGTGAAGTGAAGTTAAGAGCTTCGGCCCGTCGTGGTTGGGGTTCACGACTTAATACGTCCTACGGCTTCACACGATGGAATTTGTTTTCCCGAGGCAATATATCGCTACATTACTAAAAATTTCGAAAAAAATATCAACAATAAATGTATTATTGAACCGAACGACGGAGTTGAGACTATTGGTTTTTTAAAATAGCAAAATCAGTTCACGGATTAAGGAGTATACCATGTTATGCGAATGAGTAAGCCTATGCGGTCCATCCATGAACTGGTTCGAATTGACAAAATCACAAATCAAGTGTCGCATCCAAAAATGGACTCAAACATTACAGATATTTTTATCTGCTGCAACTCCTTGTTTACGATGCTTCAATCCTACAGAGTACATGGAGCTAATAGTGTCAGTTTGGCTATCCTGAGTAACTGAATTTTTGGTTTTTATTAACGTCGGTATATTTTTGTGCGGAAAACGTTATGATACATCCCTGGGATTTCGCATCTTGTGATATATGTTAAAAGCAATACCTTTCCATCCATCTTAGGCGCCTGAAATATTTATCCCTCATATCCTAGTAGTCTTTGTCATCGTCGAAGACACAACTAAATCTGATAATTGAAAATAAACAACTGTTGCGGATTAGCAGGTTCAGATCATATAGAATGAACCGGTGAAACGAACCACATTCATGCTGAAGTTGCCAGTGGCATAGCCTTACTGTGGTGATAGTGTGTCACGTGCAGTATTGAAATTTACGTGGATGTCGCGCAAAATTTCCTTTTGTGGCTCAATGTAAACAATTTCCGAATTCGATTTTAGCACAGTTTTACTTTAATGTATATAGTGAACGTAATTCTTCAATTAACATATTATCTTCATCACTGGGTGGTTTTCTAAGCGTTTTTAATTATGTCGTAACGGTACGCAGCTGCATGACGCAACTTCCTAACACCATGCCCATACGATATAGATTATCATAACATCAAAGGTGGGCCATAATTTTTTCAATTTCGACACTTTCTTGATCAGACACAAGAAGCTATGGAGCATAGCAGGCCGCAGGAGCGCTTCACGAGGTGTGTTTTGACACCGCCCGATTAGTAGCGCATGTGGCTAGTATCTGGTATGATTACTGAGGTCCCACATGGAGGACGCCACCGACACCTGCTCACAGGTCACAATACCCAACCGATATTCCCTATCCTGACCTCACTTGGAAGTTGTTTGACTCCATATTGTTAGGGAATAAATGTGTGCAGACGTGTGATTTTAGTAAAAACTTCCGTTTCAAATTTTTGTCTCATCCGGTTATAGTTTCGACTCTACTAATGAGTTGTAGCCGATATGGCCCCCACAGGGTGAACACAATACCTAAGCGTTTAACGAAGGACCCTCTAATCGACGATTTGTTAACTGTAATTGTTCGTTTGAGGGATTTGATTTGCGTAGTAAATTTCATTCGCATTTAGCGCGTGAGCGTTTCGAGAGTTATTTTATCACTACTGACGTCGTGGATATCTCTGGCAGCACATCCTTTACGTATTATATCAGTATTACTAGTAAACTATACGAGTCGAGGTTTGGGATCTCTTGTTCACAAGCGGACAAACATATTGCATTTCCAAATCTAATAACACGGGACACAGCGATTGGCTTTCAAGATTTTATTTGAACGCCATGTACAACAGGGAGGGTCAAGGGTAATTCATATAAGGTAAAAAGCCAGTAACAACACAATTCAATAGTCAATTTGTGACAGGGGTACGAAATAAACGAGGTGCTTACTTACTGCACAACTATAACGCCAGGAACCAATCCAATGTCCAAATTCGAATAAGTAACTTGTTCAATTATTGGATTCGTCCGCGGCGATTAGCAAGTATTTAACACTGAGCAGATGCTACTGTATTACTTCACGGCCGATGGGTGCACAGTTGTTGTTCTATAAACTGGCATGTAATATATTTCTTTCTGGTTAACCAATTACTGTATGGTGTTTAGCAAATTGTAATGGCCTATATTGCAAAGTATTGTGTTGATTCATTTTTGTGAGGTGTTAGGTGGCGTGTTACCGCCACCTATGCTAAGTTTTTTTAAAGTACCGAACAAAGCAGCACCTGTTTGACTAGGAAAATAGCGCCCGAACGATCTAGATTCAATGCACGGAGGGCCAAAGTTTGTTAAATTTGCACGAAATACTCATTGATTAAATCATGTAAGGTTAATTGACTCGAAGATATATATAAATTGCACTAAGAGGGCCTACGACCTCCGGGTACTGCAGCGTTATTGGTTCAGTTCTGAACTAATGCTGTTATAATGAATGATTTTCCGGTTTGTATTTTGCTAGGTTTCAATGAAATATCCAAGTCAAATGTTCAACAAAACGTCGAAATACATTTCAGGATTCATCGAATGACAAAATTGTCTATTGAAATCAACGCTGATATCTTGCTCAGCAAATACGGGCCTATAAAATGCTTGCAGCCGTTCAGCTACCAAAAATATTGGGATAACCGGGGAAACAGGTAATAGATGTAAAGCCCCTGGCAATGTCAATAATTTCGGATAGTAACAACAATCCTAATTCTGTCTTTGCGGCATACGATGTTCACGGATTTTTGCTTCACCGTGGCGTAATAACACAGAATTTCCGGTAAGAACTGCATTATATTCTCTTAAAAGATCCTTTTATTTATTATTTTCTAGCATGACATATACATATATCAAACTAAAACAAGACAGTATGTTCATAATTTACTGAACCTGTTATATTTTTAAAGTACCATTTCTTTTGTCCTAACACCATTAAATATAAATCATACGAAATATATAAACGGAATTTAAATTACTTTAAGGATTTCACGGATTTCGATTTGTTTGTCTGAATTTGTAGAAACATTTACCTATTTTGTAACTTAAGTCCTATTTATCCTTATGATAGGTTTACATATATTGTTGTTAATTAGATATGCACCACCTTGGTACAGTAACTTATAGCCTCCTGTATATCGGCCCTTCGTCCCATTTTTAATGACATATGTACCTGAGTTTATGAATTTTGGTAATTCAAATCTCTCGTTTACAAGTGTTTAAAGTTACATGGGATTACAAAGCGCTTCCTTGTCAATAAAAACTAATCCGTTACTTATGATGACAATAGTTTCCATGTTTGCCAAACTCTAGGTTATAGGAAGTGCAAAATGATGTATATTTTCCACTTTAAAAATGCTTGTAGTGTAGATCCTACTGGACAAACGTAGCATAACTTGTTAGATACCTAATTAAACATGTCTTCAGGTTTTAGTGTTAGAAGTTGTTACCAAATTGCTCGTCAAAAGTGGGATTGATGTGTGACGCATCTTTATTAACTATTCGGGATTGATTTACTGTGAAACACTCTTAGCACAAAAACTAATCATGTAATATGGTAAGCGCGATACCGATATTAAAATCTGTGTTTTCAGAAATGTTCGCGATGTGAAATGGATTATAAAAGTTATATTTATTTTGTTGGCCATACCTATTTGTACTGCATTATGACAGGAGGGACCATTAGTCTAAACTTGTGCTATGTTTCATTTGAGCTACGTTCACACAACCCCTCCTTAGTTATGGCCCTCTTGGTTTGAACGAATAAACTCAGCGTACAAAGTGTTGTAAACAATGATAATAAAATTTTAAATCCGGATAACAATTTTAATCAAAGCTGGTTACATTCCTCATTTGGTTATTAACAATGGTATCTACATGAGTTTTTAAACCCTAACGTTCAGTAGCTACGTAAACAACTGAACGACTGGAGAAACGCAAAACCACAGAATTTTACCGTTATGTTGCAAACGCCAAATGGTTTGTATAACAAATATATCTTCCGAAAATTGGTTTAGATTATACCATGAACCAGACTTATTCACAGAAAAACATTCAAAATTTCTAGCTGTTATAGCCTACTGACAGAAAGTACCTGCTTATACTGCAAGGAAAATTAGCTAACCGCAAAAGCAGTATTTTGATAAACCGATAATCCGGATAATATAATATCATTCAATCATATTCAAATGTTGTTGCTCGCGTAACTAGGGATATAAACGACACGGAAAACATAAATGAAACATGCACGAATTCATGATTACTATATCACAGTAGCTGGAATCATGCAGCACTTGCAGCAAATTGCGCCCTAACCGTAGCGATCTACCTCCTAAACTGACCTTGTGCAGGAGAAACGATGCGATGGGTTGGCTATTGCACCAAGCAACAAAGCGCGGTATCATCCAAATGCTGCTATCTGCACAAGTCGTAATAAAGCATTTTAGTCTCACAACAAACGTAGAAGAAGAGTAAGGTTCTGCAGAAGCTGCAGAGCAACCAGAGATGGAAAAAGGTGGTGAGATTAATAATGGTCTTCACCAACCTACGTCCGATGATAGTCAAGCTACTGCTGACGCACTTATTTACCCAACTACACCTAAAGTCCGCTTTTATCATCTGTTTGCATATTGAGCCAAATGGTAACAAAAATCAAGATGCAGAGGTCCGATAATGTCGTCCCAATTTAAACAGTATTTTGCTACGCAATATTGTGTTAAACTTGGCGGAGTTTAGTTTTTAATTCGTGTCTGTTTGACAAAATAGTATAGACGTTTTCTATATAGCCACCACATGCGTCGGACACAATAAGTGTTACATAAAACGCTCATTAGAAACTGTGGTTAGAAACACATTTCGCGCTTACTATACTGCGAGGATATTTTGTCCAACAAACTTGTTTTAATTTATTTTTACTTTATTCTTCTGTTTTAATTAAAAAGTTGGCCAATTTGCAAATAAAGAGGAAATTTAGCCACTTACTTTATAATGCTGTGGATGCATATTCTACACGTCCGCAGCATTTTAAGTATTAAACAGTTAGGGCGCCATAATCAGGACTGTTTTATATTGAAAACCTATATTACTAAATACCAGTATATAATTCCCGAACTTCAGCTACATAGAATTGTTTCAAATATGAGTTAAGCTTAGTATGTCGATGTATACATGAAATTATGGATTGACGCTAGAAAACTAGCATATGCAAGTGGTGTGTGATTAACAATATACTTGGGTTAACCAAGGTAGCAGTTTTGTAAATCAAAAATCAACTACTTTGGTAATACTGGAACCAAAACATGGTTACTGTTTTATGTATGTTTTGTTTTAGTTTTTGGTTACATTCACTATAGTTGTGCTGGTCGTGCACGTTTTAATAAATGTTTGTGTAAAATCATTGTCACAATGAACGCTTGACGGAATTATATATATTTAAGTGCACTAATTATACCAATACGGCAATTTAAACAATTTTGCTATGTAAAATAACCGTATTGGTGTCAAACCATTTATTAAGTTACTTCCGGACGTGAAAAGTTTCAATTTTACATTCTATAATAAAATTTAACCATAGAAATAGCCTACAATTTCGTTTAATACATTAAGAATATTGTAATTATTTTCAACATCTTTGTAAGAAACAACGCCTAGATTTGAGATGAATGTTACTAGTTGAAATTCTTTTATTTTGTCCTTTAGAATCATTATTTGCCGCTTCGGATTCGCCTCACAAACTTCAGTCGGACTCTTTAATTAAAGTATTCCTATTCGGTTTTAAAATATGCAACCTGCTCAGAAAATAAATACTCCTTTCAGTATTTGTCTATAGTTTAAAATAGTTCAAATTCGCACATATACCTTCTTGCTTCGCCAACAAATATCCTGTACAATATCAATTGTTTCGTGGTAAAGAGTGCTCGTAGGAATTCGCTGAAAACTTTAGCTTTTTGCGACAGCCATTGGTAGAATCGAGTTTGCATGGCACCGTAAGCAGCGTTACATTATATTTCTAAGGTAACATGGTCCATGTGTTGGTACAGGGATTGCGTAACCGGAATAACGTCGAGAATATGGTGATGCAATAGACTGTCGATAACTTGAACGTGACTAGTCATTAAACTCTGAAGATTTTATTACAAAACGGTTATTTGAAAGTATGGATTGAGTGCCCATATGCATGAAATACGGGAGAATATAGTATGTAGCCTCTGATGAGGCGTATAAATGTTTTTAACTTTTATGGACAAAACAATATTGTACGGTGCACCAATAGGCACATATACAACTACAACACAAAAATAAATATAACGATAACATGAATACAAAAATGAAGATACATTAATAAGATAACAATTATTAGTATCTGTTCCAATAGGTTTTGTCCTTGAAAATCTTATGTTGCTTCATAAATGTATTCATATGGAGCGAACCAGGAACCTAATTAATAGTCGTCAAATTTCGTAGCAAATATCAAAGTGTCGTTGCCTGTAGCGAGTAGTTTATCCCGTACATAGTCGTTATTAGAGAACTTCGCACGTATAACCTCCAGCATGTACTCGTGTTTTTCCTGTCCCATTCGTGCTGGTTGAACCAATATATTTCGGTAGATAATTGTTCCGCCTTTGATGGTGATCGGCATTGTAACATTTTATAAAAGGTATCAAAGTCTCCAAAGTAGTACGCCTTTTTCGATTGATAATACTGTTCACCACTATGGTAAGAGACACCACTAACTGTAAATCTGCTCAGATAGAAATTTGAAAGTGGACAATAACCGGACAAGAATAGTAGCCGGCAGGGAATAGTTGATAATTCGGCGTTATGACACTTAGTTTTCGCAATTGATTTTTCTTCTATTCGATTCGTTACTATTAGTAAGTGGTCGTGGGAGAGCACTTGAGGGGACTTCTGCTTTTTTGATAACGTACGCAACCCGTGATGCGTCGGAGGGTCATTGAATTTTGAGGATTGGTGTTGATAAGAAGGTTCCAGTGATGTCAGTGAAGTGTGATCCGATGTAAACCGTCGTCATAAGCTATCCTTTCCTGGTTGTTAAACTCTACCAGATCTTCTAGATTATGACCAATTATTTTAGTCGACGCAATACGTCAACGATATCTTCTAAAGTAGTGGCGTTTACTGTGTTAACACTTTCATCTAGTGCTGTGCGGTGGTAGCAGTATTTGCTGATTTAATTTTTTCAAAAAGACCTTCCATCAAGGAGCATATTTTTACGTTACGAAAGCGTATTTAGTGTATTTTTACTATAGAAATTAATCGAAGAAAACATATACTTCTACTCTTTTGAATATTAAGTTTTCCAGGTGAGAGTGTAGTTTTTCGAAGCTAACGCGGCAATTTTTCGAACCTGACTTTGTATTTGCTTTGAATTGTCACCGGTAAAACATTAACACTACCATTTTCTATATTTCTACAAATTTCAGCTACGGTACGTACTAGCGAAGTGAACGGGTTGGAAAATATACAATTAACATAAAATCTAAGGGCTGATTTCAAGTACACAATGTTTTCTCTCAGACGCTTACTCATACCTATATGTATAAGCAAAACCTGTTCGTATGGTAAGTAATCCAGAAAAGCGTAAACTCAAGAATACTGTCTGGTTTAAAAGGTATCCATATAGTCTTTTTAATGCTTTATGACAAGCTCCACTGAAATAGTTTTTCTTCCCTGGCAACATGCGCGCATCGAAATTACTTATCATAGCTTGACCCCTGCCGTTCTAGAATAGCAAATAGTACTCGGTATTGCTCCTCATACTAGGAACAACTTGAGGACAGAAACAGATTCTGAACGGTAAAAATAACAGATACCAACCTATGGCTCATTATAGAGAATATCATTCTTTGGCCGTCCGTTAAACGTTCTATAATATCATCGAGTAAACTAACGTATGTACGGGTGGTTCTGTTTCTTCTAGTATACTCGGCAAAATCGGATACTAGTTTCATTTTTTCAATGTCTAAGTTTAATAACTCAGTTTCTGGGATGTTGTAACAGTAGAATATTCGTTAGAATGGAATGGTATATAAGTTATATTTCATCACTGTTATATCTCAGCAACTCACCGACAAAGTAAGTTTTCCCAGATTGTGTAGACCCGGAAACTATATCATTGTACGGTGGTGAAAGTAGTATTGGTGTGTCATGAAGTAACCTATCAATCAAAACTGAATTCTCCATGATCCTTTATTGTAGGGACGCTGTCAACTTCCTTTAAAACTAGAAGTATGAAAAGTTCCGTCAATGGTTTTTGTAACTTAGTTCAGTGTCAACATTACCAAACTCAGGTGTTGAAACGTAAACTAAATTGCTGCGACCGTCCTTGGAATGTTATTGGAATAATAAAGTATTATTACTAGCGAAACCTATATAATCTGACAGGGGTTCGAGGATAATAAAATCAGTTTCTTTGAAAAAGTTATAGTAGGCGCGAGCTTGCGTTTAGTAGTGTCAAACGTAAGGGGTACATTAAATGGATAAACCGTTTATTAACGAAAACTTGTAACCACTGTAGTCCGAAATCTTGAAAGTTATAAGGATTCTTATCCACTTCTTTACGGCATACTTGTAGCCTGGTATAATAAGGATACGTTGATATTTACATAAACTTTGCCTGATTTGGAAGATCTTGGCAAATTGGCAAAATTTGGAAGATGACACATCCGGCCTAATAACAGCTAAGCAATTGCAGCAGGAGAAGCGTCAAATCATAATAACAGGGATTATGGGCCGTTCTCGTTATACCCCGTTTGGACCTATGTATACCACACAGCGTTAGGCACACTGTCAAAACAAGGTATCTTAAACACCCCCATTTTCTATAAATTTTTTCAACGGTAACCATGTAGGGGTACTACCACTTTTCGACAGTGTCCAGCATACCGTGTCTTCTTGCAGTTTGATTGAAAGTGGGTTGCATTATTTCATCAACGTCCATACAACCTAGATACAAATTTCGATAATTTGAAAATAACTACACAGTACAGTTGATTAATAAACCGCATTAGTTACAGACGGGGTCCGTTAAAGTTAATTGGCGCCAAATTATATCAAGATACAGCTGTAACCACGGTCCATGTCACCATTAAGGGCCGGATATTATATCGAACCAAGGTAACTTTGAGGGTCCTAAGAGAAATGCATGCTATGACGTTCTTGATCTAGCGAGCTTACGTTCTCATCAAACATACACTAAGCCTAGTTGAGGGACTACCCCCCCCCCGAAGAACCGTTAAGCTGTTTTTAACGATATAACGTACCACTTCTCAGTCATACACGATCCTTTTATATAGTTAGAAAAAATAGCTTACTGCGGCGAGAGGTCTAGACTCAGTTGTACCGACAACGGCATAGAATGCATTTCACCCCTGCGTTAAGAATTACATCAGCCATCATTGCCACAACTACGGCGCTAAATCACATATAGGCATTAAACATAAATTGTCAGTTTGTTAAACCTGCTCAAAGGTACTAAACAAATTGGCATCTATATATTACCATTTTTATGATATATTCTAAGACCATTTATATAATGTAAAACAACAGGACTGCATAAACTTTGTTTTATAAAGGTAACAATGGAGAACAGTTTATGTGCAGCAATGAATTAATGAAACCAGTATATAATAAATGAATAGAAAAAAAGAAAGTGCGCGCAAATTCTTTAAACCCTAGCTGTAAACCTTCGGGGGTAGCTCGACCCAATTTTTAAGACAATCAACGTTAAGCAACCAAACTCGAGTATATATTTCATTTAGCTTTAATTTTCGAAGCAAAATCGAAGCCTAATCTTCAACAGCAGATCAATTAGCCATCTGTAGCTATACATCATTTGGGATTTATTTATATTAAAGTATATATTTCAACACCGGACTACTTAATATATACGTATCTGTAGTAGATATATCATTTAGCATTTATAATTATTTGATGTACACATGGCAGCCGAAATTTCAATCCGCTCGGGTTACCGTTACGTAGGTATATATATACATGTATATATCATTTAAATTTGTTTCTGTGACAAATCGAATCTTAAATTTCATATAAAGGTTATATATCACCTGAACTATGCCAAACTAAAGCTTAAATTTCAACAGCGGAGGAGATCCTCAAGTGAAGGTTGTTTGGCCTTAATTTTCCGATGTATTTAACGCCGAATTGTAAATTGAAAGAGCCGGCGAGCTCTCAGAAAATACATTGCGATAATTGGGCAGAATTCAAACAAAAACGTGAGAAAATTTTCAAAAACTAGGGAAACTTATTTTAAAAATTTATCCACTTGTCAATACCATCTACTATATATAGGTGTCGATTGGGGGTACCGGAGGTTGCCCCTCTCCTATTTAACCAGTGGCTCGCCGAAGGAGCGCTGGAATTTTTATGAAAAATTGGAGGTCTTCGTAGGAAGTCTACACTACCCTCCGCCGAGGGATCTTCGATACATATGAGATACCACCGTGAGCCCGCGGACTTTGATCACCTATGATACATGCATAGGACAAGCGTTCAGTAATTGCTACTTCGCAGAATAAAGCGTCCAACTTTTCGAAAATTTTTGTTACATATATATATTTCGTATATAACAGTTACATACTACGTGTCGTATGTAAGTGTGCTACATACGACATGTCATATGTAACTGTGCTGCGCTGCATACGTTACGTACGTTATGCTGTAATGAACTGCTATGTCGCACGTAATATCGGAATGCTTGTAAGTTGCAAATTATACAGGTTTAGTTTCAAAATCAAATGGAACAGTAAGTTATACATGATTTATACTGATAAAACGTAATAAAGCAGGCGCAGAAGCAGGGTGTCACAAGCATTCAAAAGTAGAGCGAGCGGCAAAAATGGAGGGGCGGGTTATTTACATGTTTTTATTATAATCCTGGCTGCTAATTTTCTCATCATTGTCAGCAAAACGTGAGAGAGTATGCGGCCCGCTACCCCTTTTTGCGATGCGTCTGTGCAGAAGTGCATTTTATCAAAATTGTGATGCTGTTGCTAACTCTATTTCCGTGTAATTCTTAGCTGAATTCGTTATCACAGTGAATGGAACCTATATTTTGCAATATATCGGCAAAAGCGAGTGTCTCAGTGTTGGCTATTACAGTCACAAAGTGGCATCTGTGATTGTAAAGGTTTTCGAGATTAAGGATGGTGTTTCACTTAATCGTACAGATGACTAAAAACGTAGCTCGCTTTCTATTATACCACCGCTGCGCATTCGCGGGTTGGCACACCTAGCATGTTTATACTTTAACTGTCAGAGAAAACTGTTTTCGTTCATCGATTTGTTTGAATGATAACTGCTATTATAGTCTCGGTTATCCATATATATACTTATAGGGAAATAATCTCGCTCAAATCACGATTTTTATGTATTTCGGCACGACTTGAAATACAGCGCGTAGCCGCTGTCGCTGGCTACCAGTTTGCGATTTAGCTTCACAATTTACTGAACGCCTAGACTTTATAACGTGAATCCAATCGTTTTGTTGTATATTACTACTACTACACGCAAACCGCTAAACACAGCAAACCAATTTGACACATCATTTGATGACCACGGATTACCCTACGAAATGGAGGAATGTGTGCGCACGCAAACTGTTGGTACATCACAATGGTCCTGTTCCGTTACCAAAACAGCTTATCCCCACTGTGAAAATGTTAACACACGAATTTTGATAGGTTCTGTTTCCGATTTTGATAAAACAACCATAATATACGCAAAAGGACTCAGCGAAAACAAGAAATATGCATAAAAATCAATCGCAGCACATACAACTTTTGGCCTATAATTAACTAATATATTTTTTAGACGTCCCGTCGAAAAATAATTAAACACACGCAGTTACATTGTGATGTTAAGAGTGACATGCCGGGTATAACACAGTTGCATGGCACGTCGCACGCAATTGTATTACATACACCACGTCGCATGTAACGTACTTACACACGTTGTACGTAGCGCAGCTACGTACAACTACGTCGTATGTATCAATGCTCCAGACGACATGTCGTGTGTAAACAATTTTCTGGTAGATGGCTCATTATTATGAACCAGCAATAATTGCAATTTTTAAATATTTTATTAAAACTTATCTATTTCTGTATTATTTTATGCTTGTTAAATATTATAATGCATTTTACTAATTAGAAAATCGTTAGTCTTAACCAAAACATCTGACATGGTTCGTGAATGAAAGCCGCAACGTTTCCGATATACAATTAAACTAAGGCTCCGGGACTTACATAACTTTAGACTTTACCTAAATATAACTCGGGAATCTTCTATTTCATTGCTCAATGTTACTAGTGTCACATTTAAAAAAATATAAGAAAGCAGGTTTATGGCATACCATCAGAACATTTAATTTGACGCTTTACGAAATGCTATAACCGATTTGAGTTTGTCACATTTAACGCCAGCCCGTTATTTGGTTATGAAAAAGAACAACTTATTAAGGCGTTTTTGGCAGGACCTTTTCTCCGTATTTGGATTACTCTAACACTATTAAGTTTAGAGTCTTGGTATGGTAGAGTAGAGAAAGAGCCGGCTTTTTGGCTTTGGCGCGGTTCTTAAAGAACAATGTCCGGCTCAACTCTTCCTATGAAAAACCAGGTCGGCTCAGCTTTTGGCTCCTAAAACAGTAGTTCACAGTTTGGTATATTAGAGAGAGCATAATGTAATACAGAAACCCCCAAAGGAACTATATATATTATAAATAGTTGCTGTTACAGCTTTTAAGATAGGATACGATGCGTTTTTGCTGTTGCACCACCCATAATTATACTCTTAGTTTTATAAAGGTTTTTAAGAGCCAACGGCAGCTTTTACAGATCACTCCGCTCAGCTTTTACAGACATATCCTAGGCTCTTCGGACATCATAGCCGGACCGGTTCGGCTCTAGAACAGAGCAGAGCCAGGAGCATAAATTCTCGCCTCTACAGCATAGTAGTAAAGCTTTCTCTCTTAAGAAATTGTTTGCTTAGTAGCTCAACGGCTAGAGCAAATATGAGATTAACCTAATATCGTTGGTTCGAATTTTATTTGTTTCATGACTTCCGAATAATATTCGACATATAGCAACAAGTACATATTTGGTGATATAGCCCAAAACTTTACGGCATTCTATTTTTAACCTCGTCTATGAGAGTCTTATTTGGTGATATAGCCCAAAACTTTACGGCATTCCATTCTAACCTCGTCTATGACAGTCTTATTTGGTGATATAGCCCAAAACTTTACGGCATTGTATTTCTAACCTCGTCTATGAGAGTCTTATTTGGTGATATAGCCCAAAACTTTACGGCATTCTATTTCTAACCTCGTCTATGAGAGTCTTATTTGGTGATATAGCCCAAAACTTTACGGCATTCTATTTCTAACCTCGTCTATGAGAGTCTTATTTGGTGATATAGCCCAAAACTTTACGGCATTCTATTTCTAACCTCGTCTATGAGAGTCTTATTTGGTGATATAGCCCAAAACTTTACGGCATTCTATTTCTAACCTCGTCTATGAGAGTCTTTATTTGGTGATATGGCCCAAAACTTTACGGCATTCTATTTCTAACCTCGTCTATGAGAGTCTTATTTGGTGATATAGCCCAAAACTTTACGGCATTTTAATTTCTATGTGTACAAAAGTGAAATTTTCTAGACAATTTCGCTTGCCAGTAGATGAACTTTTGAATCAAAAATTTAGGCTACAACCTGACTATATATTGCTTTCGAAGGTAATTTCTGCATAATTGCATCTCAGCGCATATTTCGAAGCGCTGTGCTAATAACTGCGTTCATTGTATGTCGTTTGTTTGCACGTGCGTTGTTATTCGTTCACTTTTTGAGGTTCCTTAGAAAACCGAACAGCTCCTAAATATCTCAATGGTTAGTGCATAGCTCCGACCCCAGGCGTAAAATTCGGATTCGATTCTCAGCACCGGCTCAATATTGTGAAATGTTGCACGGTAGACTATTTCAGCTATGAAAGGCTTGATCAAAATTAGATCACGGCTTGTCTAAAAGTTAAATAATTGACAACTTTACATGGAGCATTATTTATCTTTAGCTTCTAACTAAATTTGAATAAAATGGATATAATTCCACTCCACTGAAGATCAAATCAAATGAAATCGTTTATGTTTTCACAGATTTTTAATTTTTAATCACTTTGCGATTTACTATTATAAAAAATTTTATAATGAAAGAGTATGTCACTTCCCAACACTCATATGTTAACCTGCGTTTGATGACACGGTGCTTTAAGCCTTACCCCATGAGAAAAACCCATAAGTGGCGGAATGGTCTAGTGCTCCGTCCCGACCTAACATTTAAGAGGTTGTATGCTCAACTCACGATTTTACCTTTTCGTTTTCAGTGGTTTTTGTTTCAGCAAATATATATACATGGGCGCATTCGTGTAGACACATATTAAGACTAACAGAGCATTAATGTTTACATGATTATTCAAATATATATTTTCAGCTTCGGATTTTATGAAAATATTTTGTTCAATTTTGTATGAAATGTTCCTCACCGGTGGAAAGAAAAAATTTCCTGGTTAATTCAAAACAAGGTTATAACCCAAAATTTTACGAGGGAAAAAGAACCACAAGCACAGCTTCCGTACCCGATGGAACCGAAAACTCAACAAATTCGCTGACAACAATTTGAAGTCAGCAATAAATCCTTTTGCTGTGATAATTAGATATGAAATATATATATATAATATTCCTTTTGAAATAGCTTAACTCAAGACTGACAACCTTTCTGAAATTGCGTAATGGTTACACTATCATCGTACAAATATAATGTAATTTATTAACCTAAAACATTGTTTTATATATAGGGCATATCGCAAAATGTTGCTTTAACAATGGATACCCAATGGTTTACGCGATGGATCTAGTTAACACTGAGTAGTTGGTTTGAAAATTCCTAATTTTCGCCGTGTATGCAAGACGACAATTATATTGCTAAGTTCTCTGAATTCTCGTATCGTTTATGGATCCACAAAATGGTAATAGCGTAGATAGAACACGAGTTTCGAACGCGACAACCCTCTAACCGTGTAAGTTGCAAGATCGGGATCTAATCAACGACTGCTGGTCGATCGTAAGATATTTCTAATCTTCTCAGTAGGAATATATATAGATAATTGAGATTATTATATAGCAAATTAAAGAATATGTACAGATTAAAAATGAAATAGATTGTAAAAAAATAGATTGAATATGAAATTTATAACAATTACAACTATCAATTGTAGTAATTCATTGCTACATTTGAATACAATATTAATAGTTTTCAATAGTATCACTTGTACATTTGCGAAAACAGCGACTGATTCGCACTTAAATCACTGGCGGGTTTGCAGTCAGTGCAAATGTCGCTATGAGCGAAAACAAGTATCCTGTTCGAACAAAATATTCACTGCAATGCCACAATTTCCCATTTGGTCCCGAACACTCAATATACGGTCCAGTCACGAGCCGGGACTATTAGCACGCTCGTTTACAGGTGAGGGGTACTCGTTTAGGGTACGGAGTTACAAATTGTTAAGGCGATTCACTCGTTCATATTTTCTTCTCTAAATTTGGACTCAACATTTAAACACAATTCCTTTCAATTATTCTTTTTCCACCTTTTACACAAGCCTTTCATGTTGATTAATTTACTTTACGATGATTGATTGTAGTTCTTGAAAACTCTTTAGCAGTGTTCAAATAGGTTGGCGAAAAAACTGGAAAAAATATTGATTTTGTTTAGATTCAGTTCAAATTTTGAACTAAAAAATATCAACGTATGAACGCAGCTTTATGCTGCTAAGATATTTGAAAACGAAAGCACAAATGTGTAGCAACTTGTGTACGTAAATGAAAATAATTTTAGCTTTTATGGTTCGAAACCAGCCAATTACTTTTCAAAACGTTGTACTAACTAAATCCCACGCCTAATGCGTGATTGTGCGCTCGTTTTCCGGAGTCTTAAGGATTCGAGCAATAGTCAAAGATAGCTCAATGGTAATATGAACATCATTTCCACATGAGTGTTTGGAGATGGATGCCTGGCGTGGACCAAAAACTGTTCATCGATACTGGCAAAGCAAGATTTAAATTCAGAACGTAAAGGGTTAAAATTATTAAATATAATAAATTTTTAAATATAATACGTTTATACTAGGCTCTATGTAGCTGTTTCTTCGATAACTATCAAAATGTCATAAAAAAAATTAAACATTTCAGTTATGTATATTTTCTACGAATTCACTTTAGCCGTCAGTCGTCATTTCCAGGTTTTTTGGCAAAATAATCCAGTCGATATATATTTAATATTCGTCCTGTCGACCACAAAAACAAAAAGCCACAACATGACTTCGATCAGGACATCGAATATAGATTTAATTGCTTCAAACTTATAGATTCTAAAATCTGGTTAAATAACCAGATACCAGAATGTACTAGCACTGGCTTTATCTCCAAAGGAATAGCTCAATACTCAATGAGCATCTATGATCTATGATTATATACTTTCAGGTCTTCCCAATCTTGAAACGCTCAACTTCATTTCCAGCGACCTTCGCGAAATCCAACCTGGAGCGTTTGTCGGCTTGCAAAACCTGGTCGCACTAGATCTGTCGAACAATCCTCTGCTGTCACTTCCGGACCGCCTATTTAGCTGTCTGCCGCGACTAAAATACCTAAACTTGTCACACACGAAACTAACTGACATTGCAGTACTGAATGTCAGTATGTTTAGCAGCGACGATAGCTGTTCGAGCAACGATCCAGCTGCGAAAGGACAACATGATCTAGGTAAAAATTCGAAGCGATTTGAAGGACTTATCGAGTTGAACCTTGGCTCAACTAGATTCCAAACAGCATCGAGTAATAGCCTGCTTCCCGCAGTACGACATCTCCACCTGGAAGACGTTGGAATCGCCTACTGGCGACCTAATGGCCGGTTCTATTTTCTAGACAACGATGTCGGATTTGGTCTTAGCAACCCGCGTGCTCTAGTAAGCCTCAACTTGACCCAATGTGGTGCACATATTGAAACCGATCTAACGACACTGACGTCTATGGAACAACTCTTGGCTCCGGCAAATATTTTATTCCCCGAAACGCTGTACAGTCTACGAAGGCACCGCAAGCTACGAGTATTAGATTTAAGATATTGTTCAATAAATTGGCCAGTCGATGATGCCAACGACAATAGAAACAATATTAATAAAGAAAATAATAGATCCGCCAAGATCAGCGATTTATATCAAATAGAGGTCCACTAAGTCAATTGAGCTTGGAAATATTCAATCAGCTTCCCGGCTTGGGATTCAACAGCCCTCCCATCGGTTAATACCACGAATATGGTCTTATACCCCGCCACATACCAAATATTTAAATCTGGGTCATCTTGGCCTAACAGGATTCACTTTGTATCCGGAACCAGAAAACGAAAAATCCAACATTTGCTCAGCTTTGGGTGGATGCATTCCATATAAAATACCTGACATAGCTTAATTGCCCTATCTGATGCGCAATCGCAAATACAAGTTTTTACCTAAGCCAGCTCCTCGGGCGTTTGGGGTGTGGTGGTTGTCCTACTTCATCGTATGCAGCGACTAGTATCTTCGCTAACTCTAATCGTGTTTTGCGATTTCCCCTGTCATTGATAACCGTGGTCCTGCGCCGGCTTACTTCACTTGAAGATCGGGATCTTTGGACCCGGTTGATAATCTAGTTTGGAAGAAATCTCGAGCGAAGCCTTTAATTGTTGTTTCCAGCGTTGGCTGAGCTTAATTCTGGCCGATAATCAGCATCTATTTTCATTCGATGCTCCAATGTCTTTTGTGCGTTCAAATGGGCTAGCAACTATGTCACGCATACAGTCGAGCTCGACTATTAAAATTTTGAATAGCATAGCTAAGCTATGCATTTGTCATCGAGTGTCGAGCCGGACTGTGCTTTTTCACGAGGCGTTTAGATGAGCCCTATAACTTAAACCAGAGACTATTTTGTCCGCGAACATTACGTATTACTATATGTACCTAAATAATGCCCCAAAAGCGGCATACGGCTTAAAACGTTAATTGAATATATTAAAACAAATATATAACTTAGAATTAGTGTAAAAATACTATAGAACAAAATGCTATTATACTAAGCACAATACTAAATAAAATTTCTCAATTGACAGTTTAACCGGGCGCTCCGTTTGTGACGCAGAGCCCAGCTAAGCTCCTTTTGTCCATTAACACTAGCTAGCTATAAAAAATACCGTAGTAGTCCAGCTAAGCTATAGTTCACCCGAACTAATTGAGTTGGGCGCGTGACATAATTTGGACTTGGCGCACGCATCTGATCGTAAATGATGCATAACCAAAAGTAGTGGAAGGCACAACTAGGAGACTATATCTTTGCTACAAAATAGTTTATATATATATAATAGTTATGTCACCGCCATCAACGATTTATATATAACAGAACTTTCGAGTAGGGTATTTCTGTGTTAGGCTTTACGTTTATTTTGTTATTACAATGATCATTACTCATTCAGTTAATTTTTTTTAGAAAATGTCTAATTTTTACGAATCGTAATTACTTACCCTTAAGCCAAAGCATCTTTAGTTGTGGCGAATCGGCAAATCGCAGCGTTCGCAGCTCATTTCGCTCGAGGATCAAATTTTCCAGTGACCTTAGTCGCACAAAAACATTGGCATCGAAAAAATAGATCTGATTATCGGCCAAATTAAGCTCAGCCAACGCTGGACAACAATTAAAGGCTTCGCTCGAGATTTCTTCCAAACGATTTCCGGAGAGATCAAGTGAAGTAAGCCGGCGCAGGACCACATCATGACGGGGGAAATCGGAAAACCGATTGTTGCGAAGATCTAGTCGCTGCAACGATGGTAGGCGCCCGAGGAGCTGGCCTATGTCTTGTATTTCGTTGCCAGATAGGATTAAGCTAGTCAGATTTGGTAATGCACCAGCTGAGCTGTTATTTTCGTTTTCTGGTTCCGGATACAAAGTGAATCCTGTTAGGCCAAGATGACCCAGATTTAAATATTCGGTATGTGGCGGGGTATAAGACCATATTCGTGGTATTAACCGATGGGAGGGCTGTCGAATCCCAAGCCGGGAAGCTGAATTGAATATTTCCAAGCTCAATTGACTTAGTGGACCTCTATTTGATACTAAATCGCTGATCTTGGCGGATCTATTATTTTCTTTATTAATATTGTTTCTATTGTCGTTGGCATCATCGACTGGCCAATTTATTGAACAATATCTTAAATCTAATACTCGTAGCTTGCGGTGCCTTCGTAGACTGTACAGCGTTTCGGGGAATAAAATATTTGCCGGAGCCAAGAGTTGTTCCATAGACGTCAGTGTCGTTAGATCGGTTTCAATATGTGCACCACATTGGGTCAAGTTGAGGCTTACTAGAGCACGCGGGTTGCTAAGACCAAATCCGAGATCGTTGTCTAGAAAATAGAACCGGCCATTAGGTCGCCAGTAGGCGATTCCAACGTCTTCCAGGTGGAGATGTCGTACTGCGGGAAGCAGGCTATTACTCGATGCTGTTTGGAATCTAGTTGAGCCAAGGTTCAACTCGATAAGTCCTTCAAATCGCTTCCGAATTTTTACCTAGATCATGTTGTCCTTTAGCAGCTGGATCGTTGCTCGAACAGCTATCGTCGCTGCTAAACATACTGACATTCAGTACTGCAATGTCAGTTAGTTTCGTGTGTGACAAGTTTAGGTATTTTAGTCGCGGCAGACAGCTAAATAGGCGGTCCGGAAGTGACAGCAGAGGATTGTTCGACAGATCTAGTGCGACCAGGTTTTGCAAGCCGACAAACGCTCCAGGTTGGATTTCGCGAAGGTCGCTGGAAATGAAGTTGAGCGTTTCAAGATTGGGAAGACCTGAAAGTATATAATCATAGATCATAGATGCTCATTGAGTATTGAGCTATTCCTTTGGAGATAAAGCCAGTGCTAGTACATTCTGGTATCTGGTTATTTAACCAGATTTTAGAATCTATAAGTTTGAAGCAATTAAATCTATATTCGATGTCCTGATCGAAGTCATGTTGTGGCTTTTTGTTTTTGTGGTCGACAGGACGAATATTAAATATATATCGACTGGGTTATTTTGCCAAAAAACCTGGAAATGACGACTGACGGCTAAGTGAATTCGTAGAAAATATACATAACTGAAATGTTTAATTTTTTTTATGACATTTTGATAGTTATCGAAGAAACAGCTACATAGAGCCTAGTATAAACGTATTATATTTAAAAATTTATTATATTTAATAATTTTAACCCTTTACGTTCTGAATTTAAATCTTGCTTTGCCAGTATCGATGAACAGTTTTTGGTCCACGCCAGGCATCCATCTCCAAACACTCATGTGGAAATGATGTTCATATTACCATTGAGCTATCTTTGACTATTGCTCGAATCCTTAAGACTCCTCGGAAAACGAGCGCACAATCACGCATTAGGCGTGGGATTTAGTTAGTACAACGTTTTGAAAAGTAATTGGCTGGTTTCGAACCATAAAAGCTAAAATTATTTTCATTTACGTACACAAGTTGCTACACATTTGTGCTTTCGTTTTCAAATATCTTAGCAGCATAAAGCTGCGTTCATACGTTGATATTTTTTAGTTCAAAATTTGAACTGAATCTAAACAAAATCAATATTTTTTCCAGTTTTTTCGCCAACCTATTTGAACATTGCTAAAGAGTTTTCAAGAACTACAATCAATCATCGTAAAGTAAATTAATCAACATGAAAGGCTTGTGTAAAAGGTGGAAAAAGAATAATTGAAAGGAATTGTGTTTAAATGTTGAGTCCAAATTTAGAGAAGAAAATATGAACGAGTGAATCGCCTTAACAATTTGTAACTCCGTACCCTAAACGAGTACCCCTCACCTGTAAACGAGCGTGCTAATAGTCCCGGCTCGTGACTGGACCGTATATTGAGTGTTCGGGACCAAATGGGAAATTGTGGCATTGCAGTGAATATTTTGTTCGAACAGGATACTTGTTTTCGCTCATAGCGACATTTGCACTGACTGCAAACCCGCCAGTGATTTAAGTGCGAATCAGTCGCTGTTTTCGCAAATGTACAAGTGATACTATTGAAAACTATTAATATTGTATTCAAATGTAGCAATGAATTACTACAATTGATAGTTGTAATTGTTATAAATTTCATATTCAATCTATTTTTTTACAATCTATTTCATTTTTAATCTGTACATATTCTTTAATTTGCTATATAATAATCTCAATTATCTATATATATTCCTACTGAGAAGATTAGAAATATCTTACGATCGACCAGCAGTCGTTTATTAGATCCCGATCTTGCAACTTACACGGTTAGAGGGTTGTCGCGTTCGAAACTCGTGTTCTATCTACGCTATTACCATTTTGTGGATCCATAAACGATACGAGAATTCAGAGAACTTAGCAATATAATTGTCGTCTTGCATACACGGTGAAAATTAGGAATTTTCAAACCAACTACTCAGTGTTAACTAGATCCATCGCGTAAACCATTGGGTATCCATTGTTAAAGCAACATTTTGCGATATGCCCTATATATAAAACAATGTTTTAGGTTAATAAATTACATTATATTTGTACGATGATAGTGTAACCATTACGCAATTTCAGAAAGGTTGTCAGTCTTGAGTTAAGCTATTTCAAAAGGAATATTATATATATATATTTCATATCTAATTATCACAGCAAAAGGATTTATTGCTGACTTCAAATTGTTGTCAGCGAATTTGTTGAGTTTTCGGTTCCATCGGGTACGGAAGCTGTGCTTGTGGTTCTTTTTCCCTCGTAAAATTTTGGGTTATAACCTTGTTTTGAATTAACCAGGAAATTTTTTCTTTCCACCGGTGAGGAACATTTCATACAAAATTGAACAAAATATTTTCATAAAATCCGAAGCTAAAATATATATTTGAATAATCATGTAAACATTAATGCTCTGTTAGTCTTAATATGTGTCTACACGTAATGCGCCCATGTATATATATTTGCTGAAACAAAAACCACTCAAAACGAAAAAGGTAAAATCGTGAGTTGAGCATACAACCTCTTAAATGTTAGGTCGGGACGGAGCACTAGACCATTCCGCCACTTATGGGTTTTTCTCATGGGGTAAGGCTTAAAGCACCGTGTCATCAAACGCAGGTTAACATATGAGTGTTGGGAAGTGACATACTCTTTCATTATAAAATTTTTTATAATAGTAAATCGCAAAGTGATTAAAAATTAAAAATCTGTGAAAACATAAACGATTTCATTTGATTTGATCTTCAGTGGAGTGGAATTATATCCATTTTATTCAAATTTAGTTAGAAGCTAAAGATAAATAATGCTCCATGTAAAGTTGTCAATTATTTAACTTTTAGACAAGCCGTGATCTAATTTTGATCAAGCCTTTCATAGCTGAAATAGTCTACCGTGCAACATTTCACAATATTGAGCCGGTGCTGAGAATCGAATCCGAATTTTACGCCTGGGGTCGGAGCTATGCACTAACCATTGAGATATTTAGGAGCTGTTCGGTTTTCTAAGGAACCTCAAAAAGTGAACGAATAACAACGCACGTGCAAACAAACGACATACAATGAACGCAGTTATTAGCACAGCGCTTCGAAATATGCGCTGAGATGCAATTATGCAGAAATTACCTTCGAAAGCAATATATAGTCAGGTTGTAGCCTAATTTTTGATTCAAAAGTTCATCGACTGGCAAGCGAAATTGTCTAGAAAATTTCACTTTTGTACACATAGAAATTAAAATGCCGTAAAGTTTTGGGCTATATCACCAAATAAGACTCTCATAGACGAGGTTAGAAATAGAATGCCGTAAAGTTTTGGGCCATATCACCAAATAAGACTCTCATAGACGAGGTTAGAAATAGAATGCCGTAAAGTTTTGGGCTATATCACCAAATAAGACTCTCATAGACGAGGTTAGAAATAGAATGCCGTAAAGTTTTGGGCTATATCACCAAATAAGACTCTCATAGACGAGGTTAGAAATAGAATGCCGTAAAGTTTTGGGCTATATCACCAAATAAGACTCTCATAGACGAGGTTAGAAATAGAATGCCGTAAAGTTTTGGGCTATATCACCAAATAAGACTCTCATAGACGAGGTTAGAAATACAATGCCGTAAAGTTTTGGGCTATATCACCAAATAAGACTGTCATAGACGAGGTTAGAAATGGAATGCCGTAAAGTTTTGGGCTATATCACCAAATAAGACTCTCATAGACGAGGTTAGAAATAGAATGCCGTAAAGTTTTGGGCTATATCACCAAATAAGACTCTCATAGACGAGGTTAGAAATAGAATGCCGTAAAGTTTTGGGCTATATCACCAAATAAGACTCTCATAGACTAGGTTAGAAATCTCCTGATTTATTAAACGGTCTTCTACAATATATAGTATGCGAATGCAGTTATAACGAAAATGCTGTTGCGGCAGGTTTAAAGTGTTTAGTTTGTTCCGGCTAAAATTGTCGGTACTAATATACAATTGGATATAGTAAAAATGTCTTTATAGTGAATCTTTTGATCAGTCCAAAGCGATTTCACTCCTTTTGAAGGGGTACATTAGACCGCCCCTCAGTTTTTGCTAAGAACACCCTACACTATTATTTATAAATATGGATTCGAGTCGGTACTAAAATACAAGCGGATATAGTAAAAATGTCTTTATAGTGAATCTTTTGATCAGTCCAAAGCGATTTCACTCCTTTTGAAGGGGTACATTAGACCGCTCCTCAGTTTTTTTTGCCAAGAACACCCTACACTATTATTTATAAATATGGATTCGAACTTGTCATACAATTTACATTTTTTGTAGCGAGTAAAATTGACAAAATGAAAAGTTGTATTTATTAAAATTATTGTATCAAACAATTACAATATTTGATAAAAATCCTTCGTACTGTAAAAGTGTACGATCGTAGGGAAGCACTAGCGTATTAAGAAGCATCGTGGGACAAGCATTTATACGACCTTGGGTCCAATCGAGGACCGTACCCACGCTGAGTCTAGGTATAAAGCGCAATGTCTTGCACTATATCTCCGGCTCCTTTAGGACAGATCCCGGTTGCTTGGGGATTTGGATTGCTGACGGACCTATGTCTGCTCTGCCATGAAACCTCTAAAGGCACACGTATCATCTTCTCTAAAATAATTATGTGAACAGCGACTTGTTTGTTTTACATTATTGCTATTAAACTTGAGTGGGTTGATTGGGGAATGCCCCGTATCTCTTATAAAATCCGAGGACTTGGATCCGCCTAACCTTTGAATAGTGAAGTCCCTTTGTTGCATTTATATATAGCGGCACCTTCTTGCATAAACATTTTGTGTGAATCTAAAGCAGCAACACATGACACACTTGTAGCAAAACTGTTTTCATAAAAGCTGAAGAACGAATGTTGGGAAAAAAGCCAATTGGTTCTTTCATCAGCAGTTTTAAGTAGAAACACGGCAAAAACGTATTTCTATTATTGCGAAGCGAACGTGTGAACGCAATTAGCAAAGTGACAATAAAGCAATGCATGACTGCTGACACACAGGGACAACGCGTGGCTAGACATTTAGGCATCTTCTAAGATAAAACAAAAGAAGACACAGAAGCAATAGAACTTGACGATATGTCTGTAAGACCTTTAAAAAACTGAACGGCGTAGATTTAGAAAAAAACCAGTGCTGTCTTGAGAGATACCACAGCAACATTATTCTAATTTTTAACAAGTGTCACTTCATATGATGAGGCAGAACAGTGGAACATCATGGGAATAGCATAAAATTTAGATGTGTGATTTTTCGTCTTCGAAGATTGAATTAATAATTTTTGTACTGTGAGTGACATAATCTGGTTAGGCAGGCAATAGAGAATGTCTAAAAAATCAGTGGTTGGCAAATCCTCTTGTACTCATATATATTCATGATTGCAGTATTAACAAATACCGCATTTTTTGTTTTTGGGGCTGTTGGGAAATTACTGAAACCACTGACTTCGGGAAAATACACCTATGTTGCATCATCAAACAAACTTTAGAATACCCACGTATTAACCATAATGCTAGGTTCAAACAGTCATATAGTATAGTTACCTTAGTTGTGCTTTTTACTACTTTTGGCTTGTCTTAGACATATTTGTGAGACCTGTAACTGTCTAAATATATATGGCGTTTGTTAGCTAACATTAGTGCAGAAGCATGTTTTAGGTTTTGCATTTCTTTCAAAAAGTTTTACTAAAACGCCAGGATACAGCAGTTGTGAATCCTGACGGACAATGCTCTCTAAATGTTCAGAACTATCGTGGGGTAGTTCTGAACGGTAGTGAAAGTCCTCTGTCAGCTTTTAACAGTTTTATGTCGTTGGCGGTCGTGAAAGCCATTGGTCCACCGTTATGGACCATTCGCTCGGCCGGCCCTGGTCTATAGGTTCACTATTGTATAGCAAGTGAGTTAAACCATGTTACTGGAACAGTCTGATGTATATTATATTAACAAATAACCGGCATGCAAGGATTTTCTATGTTCTTATCATAATTAAGTATATACGTGCTTATTATTAAACTAATAAGGGTCAATGTTTAATGATAGACCTCAAAGACGGCTGCCGTCCAGCACTGAATATAGCACAGTCTTGCTTTGTCTAGGATTAGCGTTCGGCTCTGTAGGTCTTGGCGTTGTACGCAGTGGAATAGCTGCATATGCAAACCTATCAAATATTCGAACAAATTATGAAGAAGAATTTACAAATATTAAATTCGTATCGTAGCAAGGGAATATTCTTGGCAGACAGTCGTTCATTCGCCCAGTTGTGGAGCCCTCGGGAGACTGTCATCTGACTTCAAACCTGTTTGCGACAAATATACCATTTTTCGCATTTAGCAATCAGATTTATAAGAAAAAAGGACAACCCATCATACAAGTTTGTAGCCAAAATATAGTCCTCTAGTTGTGCCATTTGCTTTTTTTGCCCAGGCTAAACGTGCAACGCTTACGGTACAAAAGAATTTCGTTTACGAATTATATCTTGCGGAAGTAAATATAATAGAAATGTAGTAATGACGAAATTATTACATAGATTAGTGTCGTATTATTTCAACTCAGTTTTGGCGTTTGTTTTTGCTTAAGTTTGGGTTTTTCAAATAAAACTTATTTTCCAACTTTCACGGTAGTTGGGATTTTGCCGACAGATTCCTGGTATATATATCTTTTTGGTAGGAATATGTGGCTGTTTTTATTAGATAAATTGGTTTCAAGATCTATTAGTTTTTTATTTCATTTTTTTTGCTTTTTCGAATAACTTTTACTGGTAGTCAGAAAATCGCCGAATGAGACGATTACTATCCATATGTCCAACCCAGCCGATGGTCCATTCCTATTTCAATTCTAAATCATACCTTGTGACAGTTCATATAACGCTGTTTTTATTTCATTTCTCAGCAAACTATTGTTTCTGAGGATTTCGTTTTACAAATACCTCAAATTATACTCCAATTTTCATGGTAGTTAAGAATTGGTCGGCAAACATGCCGCTGTTTGCGCATTAGCGCGATGAAATAGTAGCTGAAATGCAACAGATTTCTAAATTCTATCCTAAATCGTCCTAGTATTAATTAAAGATAACATTTTACCATTTTACAACAAAATTATTTCGGACACACGTTTCAGGTTTTATATTATATATAATTCTTAAACGAATGTACAACATATATATATGGGATATAATTCAAATGTTTTCGTATTTAAACTATACATATGTCTATTATTTTTCTTTGGTAGGTGTTGAAATATTTAAAATTGACCAACTGACACCGAAAAAATCCTTCGGGATTTATAGGACGAACACAAATGACAACCAGAGAAAAGAACGATGAAGCTAAAACTAAAGCGCGATGATGATAATAATGATGATAAAACACGAGATGTATTGATGGTCTCAAATAAGATATATAAAAATTCATGGCATCGAATCGTTTGATCATGAAATAAAGTTGTACTGATGGAACACAGGATTGCCATAATATGAATCCGCTTTTAATTACTTTGTCTTCTACCGCCACACAAACACAATCACATACACATGTAAATATATCTATGTTCTCTACTAAAGCACACAGAATGAGACGAAATAATTAAAAGCGCATTCATACGTGACACGATTGCCTAATTCAGCTATTACCTGGAGAGAACAAGAAATTAAAGGCTACTACTTTATCTTTTCGCCCGTAGAGATATTCCAACGCTGTATATCTGTTGAAAATAGAATGTATATCTGACGAAGCAACAGGAAATATGGTTTGATTGGTTACTTTACTTAATGTGTAGATAATTAGGTTTTATGCCCCGGTGTGGTCGTGTTTGGACTCTTATAACATTGCCGTCATCAAATCATTTAGGCGATCAACGCTAAAAGCTTGAAATTATTTAGATTTGTTTGCATTACTTCAGGAAATAGAATATAGTTAGTTATAATAGCTAAATAATCCAAAATATTGGCCATGCGCTTTTTAAGATGTGTGCACAAAGGTCGGATTTATGATCCTTCCCGGGACTAAAATTCCATTCTAGCTAGCCAGCATTTGGCGGACATGCTGAACCGTGTCATGCCCTGTAAATATTTTCGGTGCTAGCTTAGATGAGCTACAACGAAATTGCTGTCCTCCGCTATATACGAAAACCCAAGAATTCACTGTTATGAAATAAAAAATCGAAAACTAACACTATCGACTGCAAATCAACCAAATTATTATTTTTTACACAGTTTGTGTTAGAGTAATTAGAAGGTTGAAATAAGTATTTTACCAAATTAATGTCTGCCATTTACCTTGGGTAAATCCTGCGGCATTGCTTGGGATGTTTTTGATTTAATAATAGTGTCGTCGAGAAACTTGAGGAGAAAATGATGTTCCGATCTAGAGACGTTACTGATCAAGAATTATTATAATGCCGCTTGAACGTCGCAGTCAAAGCGTCTATGAAATATATAAAGTAACACAATTCAAAGTTGTTTGATGACTTAAACACAAACATGTCGGATGGTGAAGCAAACTGTGAATGGCACGCTGAGACACTGCATAAAAGTACTAGCCCATGTCACCTTTAGGAGCCGGACGTTATAACGTTAGAAAAAAGAACAGCTTAGAGCGGGGGGTTCGGGGGACGATAGCCCCCTGACTTTGCCTTAGGCTTAGTACATGGCTCATATAGGGACCTTAGCTTAGGCTAATACTAAGGCTTAGACTTAGTATATCCAGAACGGCATAGCATGCATTTCATTTCCGCCCCTAAAGGTTACATTGACCAAAGTACTGATATATATGTTCAATAATAATTTTTAAAAAATTAACAAGTGAACAGGATACTTATTTTTTCGATTATACACAAATAAAAGATTTAAACTCAGAAGTAGCAGAAGCAACAGGAATTACAGTTGTACAATAGCAAAAGAAATATCTCAGCATCCAAGGTTTCATTTATGTCTGGAAAGTTTTCTCTACCTTGTTCACGTTCTGCGGCGTTCACGTTATAATGTCCCCGCTGTTTGGAACTTTTGATCCCATGTAGTCGCGGTCCTACCGTATAGACAGTCAGGGTGACACCCATACTGTAAATAATTTGCCGAGAGTGTACCACACACCCCTAGCTACTAAATTTTTTCTTGACAGTGTCGTACACACCCTTAGCTACCAATTTGGCACGAATTAACTATAACGAACATCGTCTGTAGCTAATGCGGTTTATTAGTCAGCTGTTCTGTGTAGTTTTTTCTAAATTTATGATATTTGTATGTAGCCCATATGAAAATTGCCCACATATATTCCGAACACTGTCAATGAAACTACCATTAGACACGGTGTGCCTGACACTGTCGAGAAGTTGTAATACGCGTAACTAGCTACCTTTGAAAAATTTATTAAAAACATTGGGTGTCCAAGACACCCCGTTGTCAACATGTGCCTGACACTGTGTGGTTTACATAGGTTCCAAAATTTGGGGCATTATAACGTGAACGCCGCATAAGATATCGGTTGTAAAATCGGATCTAGCATTTCCAAAGTGATTTCTAAAATTATGTTTTTCGGGAGTCAAAATTATATGTCAAAACTAGCCCTGTGATGACGAGCTCCATTGCACAGTGTGCGGCATACACTAGGTAATTGCCGCGTAACAACAATAAATAAGACACTTAACTCCATTTGCTAAAATGTTAAATACTTACCATTTAATGTTTATCATTCGGTGTACGGCTATCAAAAATTAATTAAGTATAAAACATGGTTTCTTTTTCTTAAGCCAACATTTCAAACGTTAAGCACTGGTGTGATAGACTAATTATTTCTTGCCAGTAACTGTTGATAGCAAACGACAGAATTTTCGGTAAATGTCATATCACACCCTAACAAGGAATATATGCATACGAACACTCCAGCGAGACATTTATTATATTATTGTTTGCAATGTTTTAAAAGCTATTACTAGAAAGGTGATGTTGAACGTTTAAATATCGAATTTAGGATTCAAATTTTGCAAAAACTGTATTCCAATCTTTCACGAATTTTAAATTGTACATAAAAAGAAAATGGTTGGGTGTGCGTAATAACGACGTCTTTCCGTGAACACTAGCGAAATCAAGATTATGATTTTATTATCATAGTTGATCGATTGTTGTACCAACTAGACATACTAGGCAAACCAGTTTCTGGTACGCTAGAGCGTGTTTGATCAAATTAATGAAATTTAGTTTTCGGTTTTCACATGAGATGTTGTTGCCTGCTACCGATAGATATAAAGCTGGTTGATACGAATTGAGAAAACACGATTATTTCCGAAGCTCCCTTTGTCGACCAACAATAAACAACAATAGCAATAGCAACAAGACCCGAACTAGCAGTGTTACCTCAACAAGTACCTACTACTGTGATGGAAAGGACAATATCTGGCATAAAAGCGGATAAATTTTGGAGTGTGACCCATAATTCTCGGATATATGGACCTATGAGTGCTGGTAAAGTCCCAGGTGTTGATTTGAAAATTGATTTAATACTTCGAAATCACAAAATACATCGATGACCTTATTGATTCTATTAAGATTTTAAAGGTGAGAACTTAACAGTGGTGATTTTGGCATAATTCTTTGTGGAATCAGACACTTTATGAAATCTGTTACCTTTTAGAATCTAACAGACTTTAGGAAGAACCATAATATCAATTTAAGTTCATGTAAGGTTCCATGTATACTGCCTAAAGTGTCAATCGTAGTTTTATACGTTTTGTGTAAAAAATACTTCAATTGTGTAAAAAGTACACAAATTCAAATACATATTCAAATATCTATATTTTATGTAAATATAAAAATTTCACGTAGAAATGAGTTTGTATTTACATACCTATGACTAGCAAACATTATATATATATATTTTTTTTTGACTGAAACGGAGAGAGCGTACTACTGAGCAGAGATTGTTTAAATAGCGTTCATCACTGCGAAAAATGTTTTCCTGAAACTTTGGAGCCAAGCGTAGTGCCTCAGTTTGTCTTTGCTGGGCGAGTACTTCAAGAGACACCGCCCAATGAATGTTCCGATTCTGATCGGTATTTACATCTGCATTGAGACATTTAATAAATCATGAAAAGATGTAAAAGCTGTTAGATTCACTGAACTTTGAACGCTGAACTGATTTAGGTCCATATTTCGATGTAAACATGCTTCAAAGTACCATTATCTCTACGGGTTTGAAACTAACTTTTTACCGTTTTCTTGTGCAGTGGTACTTTGCGAGAACAAAACAGTGTGGAAAGATATTTACGTCTGAGCTGAAAAATTTTGATAAATCATGTATAATTTCGCTTTCAGATATCAGAACTCTAAGAGCTTAAGGTCTCAGATGCTGCTTGTGACTTAGGCATCGCTGGCTCTATTAACTAATGTTCCAGTGAAATATCTCTGTTAAGTAAAATGTTAGTATAATTTTCTTATAATTATTATTTTCTTATTTTTAATTATTTTACTTAATTATTTTTAATTACTATTTTTGTTTCTCATTTATTTCTATGTTTCTTTCAATTTCTTATTATTATTATTTTTTCTTAATTATTTTATTTTTAATTATTTTTCACGATTATTCTTCATTATTGTGGTATAACTATTATTTTCTTATGTAGTATAACTAGCACTGCGACTACCAGGGCGTCTAAGCCTCAGGGAAGGCAATCCACCTGCCCCTATGAGCTTGTATATAAAGGTTCCTTTTATGCATCAAACTGTAAATGCAATATTCCTAAATACTTTGGTGTCAATACGTGCACAAAACAATCTGTTGGGTTAACCACAGATAAGTACACATTAAATTTAAATGTGTAACTAATAATGAACAACACAAAACTGTCTAAGCTTTCTTACACAATATATAACATATCAGTCTAGTGTTGAATAAATACCGACCTGTGGCAATAGTATTTAACCAATGGTATTTTAGAAATTAATGTTTAAAATGTGAATTTAGACAATCGTAGTTGGCAATTTCTTTGCACAATTTTATCTAAAATTTGAACATTTAAATTTAGAGTTCACAAAACTTTACTCGCCATATTTCGGTTGCTAAAATGTGAGAAAGATTTTCGTTCTGAACGTTCGAAATATTAAAGTTTAATTCCGAAACTTTACCTCAAGTAAGAAATCAGGAAACAGAAACATTGGCAATGTTGACACGACAATAAAAGCAGTTGTTGACAATAAATTCCGTGCTCTAATCGCCAACCATAGCCGATTCTTACAGCGGTGGGTTCCTTTGCAATAAACTGGAACGTTCTCAAGCTTATTCTGGCACTCGTACGGGGTCTTGTTTTGTGATTTCGTCCAAACAGCATAGAATACCGAGCGAGCCAACGAATTGGTCGGTTCTCTTCAATTTAAGCTAATGATTCAATTATGTTGATTGCGAACAAACATGTTTGAATATCTCGTCAATCGTAAACTGATCAATAGGAAGCTTTTCGTTTAATATGATTGAATCATGCCCAAATTCAGTGCAAAAAACACATTTCAATATTAAAGTGTACTAGACTTGGAACGTAAACAGGGTACGCGGCTAAATATAAAGGACCAAATATTTAGCGGAACTGTGGGGCGATGTTATCGCTAAATCGCTATGTGAACCAGCATACCACGATATATTAAACTTATACAAACTATAGGAAATCTTTCATTTCATGTTTCCTCTTGATGTATGGGAATATGGTAACCCCGTATGGTAATATGGTAATATGCTAATATGGGATATGGTGCGTAATACTTGCGTCGACATCATTTTTGTTGTATAAAGGACTCGTTTTAAGATCTACACGGTCCCTGCGGGACCAGTTCTGGCATGAATACCGTCTGCGTTCGGGATAACTGGCGACTCCCTATGTTCTATCCAGCCGCTGTGCGGAACAAGATATCATACACTGTGAACATCATATTTGTGAACACAACTTGATTATCTACCCTAGGTGACATTTGTAAATTATAGACATATAAAAAATTCAAGTTTTGGTATGGCGAAGCGTAACAGGTTCTCAATGCACGTACGAGTTTGAACGTTTTGAGACAATGTAGGCACTATATTTTATTGTACAGCGAGATAGTATTGCTGAGAGGAACGTTGTATTATCCCTTATGTTTGGAATGCTCTTTGAAATTCTGTGTTATGTTTCAATACATTTGTACTGTTCAAATTTGTTGATCCTCAATACATAGTATTACAAAATTTCTTTCTTAGCATGAGTAACCTTTCCAACTTCATTAAGGTGCCAAACTGGTAAAAGCCATAGTTCGGGTGTAACATTTATGCTACACTAGAAAGGCGACGTTACCAAATTAAACAACGTTAGTCTCGTATAACATTTTGATATTGGGCACGGCAACCATTTATGGTATTTGAAGACCTAAAATTCGAGCCTGGTCAGCGGTGAAAAAGTTTCCTCGTCTAAGAAAAGATTAGGGGAAACTATTGAAATATTTAATTTTCAAAACAATCGCAGAGCCGTTGGTCGAAAAATTTCACAGTACACAACTCTGTATAAATATGCCTCTTAGCACACCCAGTACGTAAACATCGTATAATAACGATCGTATAAGTACGAAACGTTTTATTACGATATTGGACGAATATCATGCGAATTATTCATTAACTTTATGTGGATAATTTTATAACTTCCAGTATTTACTAATATAAAAATAATGATATATTATCATTTCTATGGCCTATTCTAATCAATATGGAATTGCACTCTTGT
>JASANE010002388.1:0-26120 GCA_030248225.1 Trileptium ribeirensis | reverse complement strand
CTTGGATCTTATTTAAATGATTTGTGAAACATTTAGGCCGATAGAAGCTTTTAACGTGTTGGAGAGACCGTTTGAAATCTGTTTAATGCCTCAGGCTTATATTGTTCTACTCAAATGGCAAAAAAATTTTCGGCTTTGTCAAAGAAATTTCGTTTTAAGAAAGGAGAATTTTTTCTTGCGGCTCAGCTATGTCATCGATTATGCGAGCTCGGTTAAGGTGGAACGCGTTCCGCTCGAAATTAGAATCGCCAGTATACGGCTTAAGACCTTCGAATCTCCCTCGGTCTCCCTGACCACGATCTGTAAAATGAAGGGGATTCCGTGGACATCTTGCGATACAACCTGTGCATAACCTTAGCATGTGGAACGTGCCGTTTGATTGTCAGTGATTTGCGCTCGTTTTCATGTTAACAAATTAGTTGTAAATTTGAATACGGCATTAAACTCTAACTGACCGTTTAATTGGCGATTCTCGATGCTTGATCTGCCTGCGAACCATTTTGATCCATTGGCAATAATTTTGTGCGTTTTTATTGTTGCTCTAATCATTCCACCATCGATCGGAACTTTTATTTTGCTTGAAAGAAAAAGGATTTACATAATCGAATTAAAGATGCGCAACATTTAAGCTGTTAGTCGTTAGGCCAGAAATATAGGGTGAGGGATGCTATGGGCATGTAAGATTTCATTTAAACCTAGCGGAAAGAGCTTGAAGACACAGGCATATAAAAAAACGACCAGCTGAAAAGTCGACTCCCCGGTCTTGGATCCGCAAACAGACGGCTTAACCAACTAAGCTATATCTCTGCCCGTCTTCGCAGCAGATGTAAAGCCGCTATATTCAAAATTACAGAAGAACACATATTGGGGAGACACATAATACATGAAAATTTGTGATTACGCATAATAAAAATGTACATATGGTGTGTATATGTATCAGTTATGTATTTTAATACTATTAATACGTGTGTGTATGTATGTTACGTATATCATTAACTTATGACAGTCGTTATATTCAACATACGTGTCGTTTTATGCTCGGGGGTGGGGGTAGGGTTAAGGTATGATTTCTTATGACGACTATCGGTATTTGAAAAGCGGAAGGGATTTGTTACTGAGGATTATGCGCAACGACGTGTGGCCAGTAGAATGTTGGTGGTACACGATTAAAGGCATGCGATATTTTGTTTGCGACCCGCGTGTCGCTATGCGCGCTTTTTACTCTCTAAAAGCACTCGTTTTTCCAAAGCTCAAATCTAAAGACATTACGAAAAAATTTATTTGTGATAAAACAATTAATTGTATCGAATGCAACTTTTACTGCGCAATTCTTTAGATTGCATTGGTCCTTGGGCACTACTAATTAGACTCGCTTTTTATTAGGCCCTATTTTGTCTCTGCACTGACAATTCTTTTAGTTCGTTCTATTACCCTTTACGATTTAGGTTATCTGTTATATAGGTACGTTATTGGTTCTCTTGTGAGATTAAAACAGAGTATCACGGGAGTAATTACCCTGTATATAATTCTATTTAATTACCTGGACTGAGGACCTTCGATTTAAGCTGTACAATACCCCCTACCTTATGTAACGTACATTCGGGCGGATTGCACGATGTTTATATTATGAACTAGGGTGTGACGGGAGTACACACCCTTATCGGAACTTTATCTGCGCAACCCTCAGCACCTGGGAAGAATGCCAACGAGTAGTTTTTGAGGAAAAGTTGAAAATAGTTAACACCGATTGTCCTAATACCACGCCCCACTCACTCGCCCATGACGCTCACGAAGTTAACCTTTGTACTATGCTCGCCCCGGGATTTCTCACTCTATGGCTGACTAGCCGATATTTGAATTATTTATATACTATTAAATTATATGCCACTGTATGGTACCGTAGGCTTATTAATTCTTTAAGCCGTATTAACTATTTATACTTGGACTAAAGACCTTCGATTTAAGCTGTATAATAACCCCTACCTTATGTAACGTACATTCGGGCGGATTGCACGATGTTTATATCATGAACTAGGTTGTGACGTAAGTACGCACCCTTATCGGAACTTTATCTGCGCAACCCTCAGCACCTGGGAAGAATGCCAACGAGTAGTTTTTGAGGAAAAGTTGAAAACAGTTAAGATCGATCGTCCTAGCACCACGCCCCACTCATCTTGCCCCATGACGCTCACGAAGTTAACCTTTGTACTATGCTCGCCCCGGGATTTCTCACTCTATGGCTGACTAGCCGATATTTGAATTATTTATATACTATTAAATTATATGCCACTGTATGGTACCGTAGGCTTATTAATTCTTTAAGCCGTATTAACTATTTATACTTGGACTTAAGACCTTCGATTTAAGCTGTATAATAACCCCTACCTTATGTAACGTACATTCGGGCGGATTGCACGATGTTTATATTATGAACTAGGGTGCGACGGGAGTACACACCCTTATCGGAACTTTATCTGCGCAACCCTCAGCTCCTGGGAAGAATGCCAACGAGTAGTTTTTGAGGAAAAGTTGAAAACAGTTAACACCGATTGTCCTAATACCACGCCCCACTCACTCGCCCATGACGCTCACGAAGTTAACCTTTGTATTATGCTCGCCCCGGGATTTCTAAATCTATGGCTGACTAGCCGATATTTGAATTATTTATATACTATTAAATTATATGCCACTGTATGGTACCGTAGGCTTATTAATTCTTTAAGCCGTATTAACTATTTATACTTGGACTTAAGACCTTCGATTTAAGCTGTATAATAACCCCTACCTTATGTAACGTACATTCGGGCGGATTGCACGATGTTTATATTATGAACTAGGGTGCGACGGGAGTACACACCCTTATCGGAACTTTATCTGCGCAACCCTCAGCTCCTGGGAAGAATGCCAACGAGTAGTTTTTGAGGAAAAGTTGAAAACAGTTAACACCGATTGTCCTAATACCACGCCCCACTCACTCGCCCATGACGCTCACGAAGTTAACCTTTGTATTATGCTCGCCCCGGGATTTCTCACTCTATGGCTGACTAGCCGATATTTGAATTATTTATATACTATTAAATTATATGCCACTGTATGGTACCGTAGGCTTATTAATTCTTTAAGCCGTATTAACTATTTATACTTATATGCTATGACCTCAATATACTTCTCTGTGACACGTAATAGGATATTTCTCGATATAAAGTTTCCTTAGAGCGCTATATGATCTCAATATTTCCGTTAACATGGGTCTTGCTCCTATTATATAATAAATCTTTGGAACACAAGCCAAACACTATAACCAGAGCTAAAACTTCGTTGGAAATCCCTAAAGCTTGACAGCAGGTCACACAATTCTTTCGTGTAAGTACTGACTCCAAACTAGAAAAAAATTAAAACATATCAAGAGCACGGAACTATGCGCACCAAATCCATCGACGACGGTAAATCAAGACTGACTAGAAAAACTAAATAAATGAAACTAATTAAATTGGGCCAATAGCAGAGGAGTCCTGTCAATAACGAAATCTGACACGGCTCATGCTTTTGGAACTTTTTGTTTGAATGACTCATCGGTGGAAGCTCCTAGCTTGGTCCTCCCTGGGTTTTAAAAAGCCTAACTAATTATTTAATAACATTGTTGTTCTTGGGTTTATAATCTTGGCTCAAGTCAGGCAACTCCCTAACAGTGTTATATTTTATGGTTTGCAGTGCGGTAGGGGTTGGTTAGGGTATCTCTTATGACGGCTATCGCATATTAAAAGGGCGGGATTCGTTACCCAAGATTGCGTGGTCGGAGGTGTGGCTTGGAATATGCCGGTGGACGATTTGCATGGCGCGCGGTCTTGCTATACGTGATCAATTTATGCTAATTTTTGGTGCGGCGGATCAACACGGCTCTAATCAGTCTTGCTTAACAAGAATGAACACCAAAGACGTAGCAACAGTGTTTATTCCAAAAGAATATAACATATTAAAGCACGCACTATTAGGTACCCGTAGATTTAACTCATGGTAATTGTTCTTTAGTACCCGTACAATTTAGATCACGCAAAAGCTCCACGGGTAACTTTTGTTCCAATCTATTTTGTTAAAATTTACCACTCAAGGTTTATCTTACTTCTTCCTGATTTTTATTAGCGGTACGCGTAGTTCAAGGTTACTATGTTTGGTACGTAACATTGCAGTTCGCGACCAAGTGCAAAACTTTATATACTGGTAGAGAACGACAAAACCTTGATTAGAGAATGCCGAAATGAAGTTTTTGTTGTCGTTATATCAATATATTTTGAGTCTCAGCTAGAAAGCTAAGGGCGCGAGTCAAAATTTGTGGAATTTTGTATTTGAGTCGAGTTATAATTTGGAGAAATGAGAGTTATAACGTGTCGAGATTTGGCATTTTTCGGACTTACGCGCATTTGAAGGTTGTTTTTGTTCAGGTCTCAGTTTAAGGTTTTTATGAGTGGATTTTAGGATTATCATTATTTCTGAAATCGACATTTGATTTGCAGGTTCTAATTTAAAATATTTTACATAAGAAAAAACCTGCAGTGCATGTGTTACGTTGACAACAATTATTGTTTTCGTGATATCTATCAGAACATGTCCTATCGTGTATTTTGGCCAAGCTGGTTCTATTTTAGTCGATTTAACCAAATGTTTCACGAATTTAATTTGTGTTTCGACTACTGCTAAACAAACTGTTGTCGGAACAGAGCCGTATGCGTTAGGGTTGCGCTCGCTAACCACTGAGTTACGATTAAGCTGTTGCTCGGATCCGAGTGAACAGAAATACGCAGCCAAACATCCGCTACGCAACGAACTAAGTTAATGCAGTGTGTTTTATTGTATTACGTTGCACCAGGGCAACTACATGCGTTAAACGGTCAAAATATTTCTGTACTTTGTGATAAAATAGCTTACGTGCCAGGAAATATTTGAGGATTTGCCGCGACGTACTTTGAGGAATGTGTTATAGTTTGAGCAAAAAGTTTTCCTTATACTTTGGTAATTCATGGATTAGATATATTTTAAAAATTATTACGATTTAAAATAATATTATTATTAGATAAATTAAAAAACCTATAACGTTGCGTATTTTCTTGAAAATTTCTAAATCCAAATAACCAACTTTATTTCTGTGCTTTGCGTTAAAATATCTTACGTAGAAGGAAATATTTGAAAATATGTCGCGACGTGTTTTGAGAAATGTGTCGTAATTTGTACAAAAAGTTTTCCTTATAGTTTGAGAATTCGGAGATTAGACAGATTTAAAAAGTTACCCTATTATGTTGTATATTTTCCTGAAATTTTTTAAATCTAGCTAACCAACTTCAGATACCACTTCCAACTTCCAATTTCTGTCTGAAATTAGGTATATAGTTAGACCCAATCTAAATAACCAACCAGTTCCAATTTCCACTTTCTGTTCAAAATTAGGTATTTAGGCCCCGTTGTTTGAACTTTACTATCAAGATGGCAGCCTTGGCTAACGCCGTTTCTCTGGTTTATAATTGGGTTCCTAGAGATTCCCTGACACCCCATCCAGATTCCCAAGATACCAAACAATATGATAAATTTCTAGGGTGTTAACTATAACATGGAATCGTGTTAGGTTCACTGTAAATTAAATACTGCTTAGTGAAATATGATTAGCATAAGTTAAAAATATTGGTGCAAAATGCACCTTATCAAAAGAATAATGTTTGTTTATTGCTAAAACGGTTAACAGACAATAAAATACACCTGTAATAGTAAATAGCAAAATCTTGTATACAGTTTTCGAAGTTTAAATAGAAGTTTTAAATGTTAGGATATGGTTCTCACCAGTTTCCCAAATTGGAGAGCAAGAAGTACGGCACAATCGTCAGATCGAGGACAGAGTTGGCTTGGGAAATTGAGCCAGTTGCTGAGTACTAGCTTGTCAGGTCGAACGAAACGAAACGGATTTGATATGGCTGAAATGAGAGGCACAGGACAGGACAGATCATATTGACAGGAGCAGGTGCGAGTCATGGAGGAGCGTTGTAAACAGTTTGTGGTTGGAGCTATAACAACATATTTTGGGAGTTCCACGTACCAATAACGCGGTTGGAATAGAAATATTGCCGAATGGATAGACGTGATGGAGAGGTAGCTGGACAGAGCTTAAGCTGGTGTTATCGTAGTTAGACGGTGAGTAGACAGCATGAAAAGGCTAGTGTAATCAATGTTCACTAAACCATGAATGATTTTATGTACAAGTATAAGATCTGGTCGGAGTCTATGTCTTTCCAGGCCTTGAATGCCAAGTCGTTGAAATCTTACTTCATACAACTCGTTGCGGAGCGAAGGCACTAGCTTAGTTGCCTTTCGTTGAACCTGTTCACGAACGTGAGTGTACGGCTTAAGGGATGTTGAAACGGTGACGCCTAAGTCTTTGATAGTATCTATGCAGGGAATTGGACGACAATGCACAAAATATTGATGACAGGTGGTGTGATAGCCATTGTGACGTATAATGGTGATGCTATTGTACCGTAACCATGGACGAATTGCCGGTAATAGCCTGTTAGACCTAAGAAGTTTTTAATTTTCGCTATTTGCTGGACAGCAATCGATGATTTTATCGATTTTAGACGGATCGGGTTTGATACCATTTTGAGAGACGACGTGACCCAAAAACGTTACTTACGTTTGGACAAATTTGCATTTAGCACCTTTCCCTTTAAGTCCATTTTCGCGTAGTAGTTGGAGAACGAGGCAAATGTCAATAAGTGGTCCCGAAATGATATGGAGACTGCGGTGGTAACGTACAAATAACAAAGACAAAACTCCATAAGCAGACATTCTCGGGCGTGTTGCATCATTCTTTGGAATGTGGCGGGGATTTGTGAGATTAAATGGTATTAAGTTGAATTCGTAAATAAATGGTATTAAGTCGAATTCGTAAATACCAGCATGGCATATGAATGCAGTGTTCTGGTTATTCTTTTCGTTCATGGGATTTTGCCAGTAGCCACATGGGGATTGTAGATCGATATTTATGAGGTATTTTGAGGCGCGGAGGAGGTCTAATGTTTCATCGATGCGCGGTAGTGGGAAGCTATGTTCAATCGTTTGGTTATCTTGTCGAAGATATTCCACACAAAATATTTTAGTGACATCTTTCTTATCGGGAACCACGGTGGGCGATGCCCATGGGCTGTTGGATTTTCGTATTATGCAATTTTGAAGCATTGTGTTTTATTGGTTACATCCATATGGTGATTGTAGGCTATTCGATGTCGTTGCTGAATGTGTTTGTCGACTGTTGTTGTGAATAGGTGTTCCACTCCAGAAGCGATACCAAAATCATCTATATCAGCGCTACATGCATGGCGATAATTGTGTAATACTGTGGTAAGATGTCGTTTTTACACTTCGGTGAAGTTTCCTTTATATGTATCCAGTGATACACCAAATGGTAAATTGTGCGGCATTAAGCGCAATGTTTGTTGTTCGGTAAGGGGTAAGGCGCTGAAATTTGTTGACGGCTTCGCGTCTTTTGTCGTCGATGATTTGTGTGGCGGTATTTTCCGCAGTTGTTCGAACTGTTAAACCTTTTTCACTGAATTGTTGCTGTTCACGCATGTGTTCGTGATATAGGGCTTTAGCTTGAGTTTTGATTGTGTTGTGGAATTTTACTAGTTGTACTTCGGCGAGTGGTTCCTCTTCCAAGAGATTTTGTGCCTTTTTTGGCAGATACCGGAGTGGTTATATCGTAATTCCGGACTTTGTAAATAGCATTTGGTGTATTAAGATTTGTGTTACTCCTTTTATCGCGCGATTAGGCGACTATTATTGTGTCGTTGGTACAGTTGGATGGAAGTTCGACTTGTACTTATTTGAAAGATTGCGGTGGGATCTGCTCCTTGTTGAAAATTGTGGCAATAGTGATAATGATGTTTGGATCAGCTTCTACTTGTCGACCGTAAAAGGATAATTTGACGCCGTTATGGATCACATAGTAGGTGTTGCAAAAATTTGAAGATGGAACTTGCAACCATATAATGCGGCGATGTCCATTTTGTCGACCACCAGAACCGCTATGGTATGAGCAATGCCGCTGAGTGACATTACAGTAACAGTCGTACAATGCAGATAACCATCTTGTTCTTGATCAGTATAGCTTTCACAGTTGGTGCGGAATGGATGACGAAGAAACTGTGTGAAGTATTTGTCATGGTAACTTGCTTTTAGCAGAGTCGATGTGGCGTCTGTGTCGACCACTCCTCTACTGCTAGCGAATGTGACGTCGATGTGATATGTGGCACTGGAGCGACGCCTTACGGTTTGATGCGGCCAGCATTGACTTACGATATTTGATGTCACGATAAAACTTATATATATTCGAATCCAGTCGGTGCCAGGATTGGCATTTCGCTAGGTATTATCGCTTGAGCATATGATTTAGTAGAGTTGTTTTCGACCGCTTTGATGATTTACTGGATGCTTGTGTTGAGGAACGCTGTTGAGCGGTTGATCTTGATCGCTTATCATAGAAATTGTTAGCAGCATCGCTGGTGAGTTCGCAATGTGTGCATGGTGAATATGTTGGATGCTGATTATTGTTCGATGATTTCGATTATTGAACCGACGATTGCTGTTGTTTAAGTTTCCAGATTGTCGGATATTGTTGACGTTATTGTATTTCGCCGGAAATTATTGCAATTGGAATTACGCATACTTGGTGCGTTTCGATAGTTAATGTTCACATTGACTATATTTGGTGAATGACGCGTTTGTGTGGTGTTTTGATACAACTGTTGATGGCAAAAATGAAGCGTATGGCCTGGTTGGTTGCTAATTCATCAAGGGCTTTGATGTTTTCGTGAACTATTCATTTCCGGATCAGAGTTGGATCGCTGATTAGATGTAGCAAATAGTGCCCGTGGTTTAACATTGTTGCTTCCTTTGAAGCGCTGGATACTTGTTGAAATTGTTGATAATTGTTACTATTGCTAGCGTTATTGGTACTATTACTACGGTTTGTTGAAGTTTGTGTTATTAGCAGCTGATGTAAGGCGCTCGTTGGCACACGGACGCTCCATAATGTTTTCAAACGTATCATGGATTTTGTCTAATAAGGAAACAGGTGTTGGACCTTCTGGTCGCAGACCTTCATTGCAAATTTCTACCAGTATTTCGTGCGCTTCTTCACTATCGCCGATAATTGGGTTCACATGTTTTCCAATAGTTTGCGATGCTGTCTGCTAATTCGACAGTTTTGTTGGGTGGAATTCTTTAACGGCATCGAGATGGCGTAATAGGGCTTTAGGTGTGTCGAACAGTTTTTTTAATTGAGCGAGTAATTCGCATTATGCGAGCGGTTATTGGTTTTGTATACACTTCATCTCATAGTTTTCAGAGGCAGGTTCGACAGCTTCTGTACACTTGTATTTCATAAGCCCTATATTTTCATCATCTGTATCGATATTGTCGACTTGTAGTGCTTTGTCAAAGCCTTTAAAATGTTTTGTGAAGTTTATAATGCCATTATATGTTTTGACTTTTGTTTTTGTAGATTGCCGTAGTTGAAGCTGTAGGTGGTGCAGCTGTCGCTGGTGTATTATTGATAGCTGATATATGGTCAAATATAGCTGATACAAATTCACATTCTTGTTGTTGGTTAGCTTGTTACTGTTGCATTTGTTGCTGCATCATTTGCTGAATAAGTTGTAACATTTACATGGTTGCATCTGTATTACTGTTATTTATGGTAATTGCAAGAGTAGCGCTTGTTGATGGAAAAGTAAGTTGGTGCAGTAACTTGAGTCGCAGCGGTTAGCTGTTGAATTGTAGTGGTGATTGCTGTTGCAGTATTATTTGTATGGTCAATCGGGACGTTTATATTTTGTGACGACGATGAGTGCACCTGTTAATGCATTAAAGGAGATGGTGTGTTATTATCAAAGTCAGGGCTGATTTATAGGCGATCATAGTTATGTGGAGGGCGTCGAGCTGGCTGATGGTCGGGGATTTGATCGGTCAGATTGTGTTGGAGGATGTCCTTATGAATTTCTGTAAATTGTTTATATACTTGTTGGTCGCGGGTTTGTATTGCTTGCTTTAGATTTATAAGATATTGAGCGTTTCGTTGGCCTTGTATTTACCGGGACTGTTGTTGGACTGTTGCTGGATAGCTGTGAGGACACATTGCATGTCGACGGTAGATGTTGACGAAGCAGTGGGTATTTTTCGCTGTTTTTGGCTGTGGGTGTCATCATCCTAGATAAGCGTGTCTTCGAGGGAGCAAAATTATGTATTTTGAACCATTGAACAAATTATTAGTATAAGAAATAAGTAAGTATAACAAATAACTGTAGACAACATGACTGTTACCAGACAATTCGGGATATATATATGCAATTGTTGATAAGTTATAATTATTATCGGTGCAAAGCTTTAAAGTTCTATTATTAAAACGTTTTCAGATATAATTGTTGAGTCAATGTTGTGTAGAGGAAAAATAATTATATAGATAACGGTACCAACACCTTAACACACGAAGCAGCGTGGTCAAAACGTTATGGATTTGAATGTCTTTGCTCGGACGAAAGGTCTTTATATGGCGGTTGAAGGGCCGTAATGTGGCGCAGTAACAGCACACTGTTGATATGTAGTCTTTTGTGTGTTTAAAACGTGAACCCCGCAATTTAGTATATTTTAGTGATGTAAGCAAAAATTCAACCTGTAATATTTTATTGAAACAATTTTTATATTTAATACGTACATACGTGTCGGAGCTGGCATTTTGTTCCACTTAATGTGCACGCCCGTACCACTTGCCTGTGGAGACATCCTATAATGGGTTATTATTCCCGCATAAATGAGCGTAAAATCAGGCAATATATTGTTATATTTTTAAGTTTGAATGGGACTAGGTAGAGGATGGATGGTAATTTCTTATTAAGGCTATCGGATATTAAATTGGGACGGGATTCGTCACCGAAGATCGTAGAGTTCGAGGTTGGCCAGTAGTATGCCAACGGGAAACAAAGTGGTCCGTGTTCTTTTGACTTGCGCTGAAGCTTTTATCACGATGCGAGACGATTGTGCGCTACGAGAGACTATTTCTACTCACTCGCAATTGATATAATAAACCATAAAAGCCAGCAAATAAAACATTTTTATTTCAAATAAGTGAAACACAAATAAGGCGCGTTCTTGTTGCACCTCGACTTAGCTCACACCTTAAACTTCCACCAATAATTTTTGTTCTGATTTTAATTCTCGTTTAAGCCACTCAATACTCCGCTCCACTAGCTCTTCTTTATGTGTTTTGTATTAGTGTTAAGAGTTAGGTATCGCTAACTCTACCAGCCTCTTGTGAGGTCGATGCAATTGCCCCTGGATGGCTGACAGCTGCACGAGTAGCTATATATATACATGAATGCATGTCCTAAGAATTACGCTAAGTATATACTGATCTTATTTAATCGGCATTCGATGATAGCGATTAAGATTTAGGTTAGATGATACTTATTTACAACTCATGTTGTGAGTTGATGCAATTGTCGCCGGATGGCTAACAACTGCAGGATTATTTGATTATCTGAGCCTAGTTCTTTAGTATTACACTCATACTAGCGGTTATACTAATGTACCCGTCCTCGGATGGCTGATGAACTACATTATATATAACAACTGTCTAATAGTGGCGAGCTATTATACAGTTATTCTCTTAATGTAGCTCTGCCACAGGATGGCTTGCCGAATAGTGACTCTGGTCCCTGTATGGCTGACCGAAGTTAGTAATTGGGAATAAGGGTAACTCCAGGGGATATCCGAATCTTTGCTCCTTACTCGCCCCGGGTTATTCTCAGACAATTTTCCCAATATTAGCTCCACGGACCGACTCACTCGACACTGGGAATATTTATTGAACTATTACTAATTATTAAAAGCTAATACGCTATCAACAGTACTATTCGTTATTTACCATAGGATTTTTTATTGGGAAAAATATTGTTACTAACTTATAACTGATTATAGTTTTACGATACCTATTTGTGAAGTCCTTGAGTTAATATCATGTAGTTCTTTAATTCTAAATCAGAAAGCCTTGAACACTTCTACTCTTATAACCCTTGAACTCTATTAGCTCACACGTAATTCTTTACGTCGATGACTCTTGACGCCGAAAACGTACAACACCAATCTTTAATTGTGCTCCTATGCATTAAAATAACGAAATTGTTACTTGAAACCAAATCGTTGTCATATTTTAATATCTTGAAGGGGTAGGGGTTGGTCAGGGATATTTTATGACGGCTATCGGTTATTAAATTGGGAAGAGATTCGCCACCAGAAGATGTGGCGTTCGATGTGTGGCCAGTAATATACCGGCGGAGCTAGTGGTAGCGTTCTTTTTTCGGCGCGTGCCTAATTTTTATTGAGTGATATATTCCGTTAAGCACTGCTGCGTCACTAACTCGATTCACTCTGATATTAACATAGTTAATCACCAAAGCCGTTATTACAACGTTTATATATTCAAAGTTAGTAACAAAAAACAAGGCACCGTTCTTTAACACCGCGACTGATTTAAGCCACTATAAGCATTAGTATTTATGTCTTTTATGCACTTCAGTAACTTTTGTATTTTGATCTACTCTTTTTGACTACGCCACTGATTTTTGTTGACAAAGATGCAAAACCGGTCGAGCTGCAATATTCAATACACTACTACTACTACTAAAGGTTCTTTCTTCTAGTTTAACTGAACTCAGGTGTTTGAGCGCACTATTATTCCAAGTAGTTATCTGATAGATTAGCGTTACGTTACGGCTTATCTACTTCTTTGCTCCTTGTGGGGTTTGTACGTATGGTCTCCGGACGGCTGGTCCCGTACGTCTATATGATCACCTTAACCTCGTCCTTAGATTTGCGCTAATATGTTCCTTAAACCCAACAGTATCCGGACGAATTACTGATTGATTCTACTACTCTATTAGTGCTCTTGAGAGTTGGTACGTATGGTCTCCGAACGGCTGCCCCATACGTTAATTTAATTACCTTAGCCTAGTGTCTTAGAATTACGCTAATTACGTGCCGATTATATTGAGTTATAACTAGTTAGTAGCGGTCGACTACTCTCTAATTTACCTGAATTCTCATAATTCACGGTTATTTACTTTGAGAGCCCGTACGGCCGGACCGTTATGATTAAAGTTAGCGCTCCTAATATTTTTAAACCACTCCAATTATTTTTATGAGGGAATAATAATATTACTAATTTAATTTAATTATTGGTTAACATACTTATTTGTGAAGTCCTTGCGCCGCTCAACGTTAATTTTGTAATCCCGAACATACAAATCCACGAAATTCAAGCACCGCTCTTATCACTAATATAATCTCCAAAAACCGGCGTAATTCTTTACACAAACTGTTTTGCTCTAAGCCAGAAATAAGTCATAAAATTGTCAGAACCTTGAACCATTCTCTCATATAAATATAAAGTACATGCACATCCATTAACAACGCTAACGATACAACCAACATAACAATTCGAAGCTACAAAGAAGAAAACAAACTGCAACCATTTTCTTATCGCGTAATTCCTTAAGAGAAGGTAATAAAAACAAAAAACACAGAAGTCGGTAACTCTACGTTTAAATTCTTTTACGTAACATTTATTCTTCGCACTGCTAGTCGGAAAACCGCTAATCTCTCCAAAAGTATAAACAAACTGAAATTTAACAACAAAACTCAGCTAACTGTATGTTAGCTAAAACAAGAAACGAAGGAAGATTATACAATTTAGCATAATCTTTCAACAAAACAAATAAAAATGAAATACAGGAACGTAGGAGGGAGGGAGGGGTATAATAAATGGTGATAAACTTGGGCTTTAGGGGGTTTGGACAGGAATTCCCCCTGTAGCCTGGTAGACCTACGACAATCGTAACTAAAAAGTAAGGCTACCCGAACGATGGTAGCTAGATAAGCAATCCAAATTAAATTAAAAACAAATATTAACCATTAGCAATCGCATAATTTTTTTATGCGTGTCTTCAAGCCGGGAATATTATTGTAAACTTTAGCGTAATTGTTTTACGATCTAAAACTAGGTGCTAATAGTTAAAAGTCGGAAATAGAATTCACTAGTTGCAACCAAAACTTAGACCGAACTACTAAACAAAAAGAAAAAAGCTAACTGTATGTTAAATAAATAAATTGATGCAATTAATGCAAATTAGACACGAAAACAAAAAGAAAACAAGGAAAGAGAAACAAGAAATAAAGACGTACTAGGAAGAGAGCGGGTAATATAGGAAAAGTGTAAAACCCAGAATTTTGATTGGGAAGAGGGAATTTTAGGTTTTTAAACTCTTGGAACCTTTGGTATCCTACCAGACTCCCGACATCCCCCGTTACACAGTACTGTACAAATATTATATTCCTAATGAAGTTGCTAGCTATGCGTTTAATCTGACATATGCATTAAATATTACATATACTTTAAATTCAGGTATATAAATCACTAATACTTAGATATAATTTACTTAAATTTCTGCAACAAGTGTCCCTGAGGGGCGTCACGTTATAAAATTAAAAACTAGAACAGGTTTGGAAGGAGGTTCTGGGCGCGGCAGCCCCCGTCTTAGACTTGGGCTTAGTGTATACCTCATAACTTAGGCTAAGGCTTAGGCTGAGGTGTAGTATATCGAGAACGACATGGACAGCATTTTACTTACTACCGTCACGGTTAGATTGGCCTTATGTTATTTGTATTACAATCTTAACAAGATTCCCTTATAAATTGAAAATCCCTTCTCTTTTCCAAATTTCCCCCATGTGTCCTTTTAAAATTACAATACTTTCCCGTAAAATTCCTCATATACTTTTCTTTTCCCACAAACTATACCTTCCCCATTCCGCCTTCCGCTCTCATTCTCCTCTAAAATACCTTTCTTTTGTTCGAATATTTGATTTTTGTTTGCCCTACCCTTCGTTTCCTTTTATTTCCCTTCTAATAGTTTTCTCTAAATTTTCCATTATCACTAATTTGTCCTCTTCTTTTAAAATACCCCATTGAACCTCTTCTAGGCCCAAAATCCATTAATTTCTATTCTTTCTTATTCCTTTTATTAAATTTTCTTTCGTTAACCCTTTACGCCCTCCCTCCCACCGTCATACCCTCTTACCAGACTTCCCCTTCCTCAATATTTACTACCATTTTAAACATCCCCTACCAAATTCCCTGACCCAATGCCTTTCAATATCCTCTTTCCCCTTTGCTTTTTTCTAAAATTCATTTATATAATCTTCTTCCTTCTCCTCTCTACCCTTCATTCCGCACCGTCCTTAAAACCCCACTCCCCCCCCAAAAAAAAGACTTACAAACTTCCATTATTTCTCCATTAAAATACCTAAATTCAATGCTTATTCCTTCTTCCCTTTACCCTCACCTTTCAAGTTCTGTTAAATTATATCTCTCCTATTACCATTCTTTCCCCACCTCCTTACCCGATTTTCAACAATTCTTTTTATTTTCTTGTTTCTCCTCATTTTCCATCCCATTTTCCCTTAGTTTTTATTGCTGCCTTAAATACAAAAACCTACATTTTCTTTTTCTGCAAATATCCCTTCCCGATTCCTTTCCCTATTTCAAAATTCCTCAGAGATACTTGTATCTTCGTCTAAATTCATCATTTTTTCTCCGCCCCTTCTTTCCTTTTCTCCACTTCCCTCCATACCTCTCGTCTTTTTCTTATATCCACCTACCCCTTCCCATTTTGTTATCACTTTCGTTATTCCTTTAAAATCAACTTGCCTCAAGTTTCGCGATCCCTACTCCATCTAAACCTTCTTCCACTTTTGCCACATTCTTTTTTAGCAGTTCTCGCCTTTATCTTTACCTCCTATAATTTATTTTATCTTGAATTTTTTTCCTTAAATATCCTTATAATTCTCTATTCCTCTTTTCAAATTATAACTACTTCAAATCCACAAATCCCATTTCTCCTCCCCTCATGCCTCACAAGATTGCTCTAAACCATTTCTTTTTCTGTTACTCACCACCCTACCAAGCTATCACTATTTTTCACTACCCTTTATTTTTCTTAATTTACTTCAGAATATAATTAAATTATTTACATATATAAAATATAATTACGTATCGTTTTTACTAAATAAATTACTTTGAGACTACTAGTGTATCAGACAAATTAGTTTGAAGTTAGATGAAACGTTGTTGGAGATAAGTTGTTTTCATATGTGAGAATTGTAGTATGTTAGTAACAGCAAGTGATGATATTGTTTTTGGTATTTTCCATAAACTACCTAGCTAGTCGCGTTAGTTTCTGTCCGTAGCTTGAAAAGTGTAATGGTGGATTGCGTGTGTTATCAAATTAGGGTGTTGTTTTATTTATTTCCCCACCTAGAAGTATAGTATGCCTTACTATTGGAATTATCGCGTGGGGTGCTGTTATCGTTGCTGCCAAATCCGATTTGTTATAAAGTTTGATGATGATTCTGCGAACAGAACACTAAGAAAAGAAAGGAATTTACAGATGTGGAACGAAGAGTTTTATCGGTTTTGGACTAAGTGTTACAAATTTTATTGCGACAAATTTAGTTGTATACGAACGGGCGGGTTCGTTGCCACAATTTATTTCGGAAATACATATTTTTTCGATATGGTCCTTCAGCGATTCGAACGGTAAACGATCGTGGCACTATTGGAATTTTCTGAAAAATTCGACAGAAACTCAAAAATATCGACGTTGGCTATAAATTTCGTTTTATAGTCCTTCAGTCCGAGTCAACAATTGTAGAATTGCATATAATATCACGGCGTTTTGGAACTTTATGAACAAGTAGCTAATAGTTGACTGAATTTATTTCGCAAAGGACTTCCGTAAGTGTTGTTTGCGGTTACAAGCCTGATATGTTTTACAAGTAGACAATACTTGTACATCATTTGTGTTGTCCTATTGAGCAAAACCTCACGTTGATAAGAAAACAAGCATTTTTCGAAAATTTTGGTATAATTGCAAATAGATAGCACTTGCCTTTCGTGAGTCATCTTAATATTGTCTTATTGAACTCTAATAATGCAGTCCACTGACAACTTAAATATTAATATTTATACAAAATGACGGATAAAAACATAAGACAAATAAACAGTAGTGTGCAGCGCTAAAAAGGTGCTGCTCCAAAGACAAGGGAAATGCTGAAAGTCTGACTAGTCCATATTGTGAAGAAAAATTGAAAATTACTCAAATTTGCTTTGCAAATTTAAAAGATTATCGAGAGAGACTTTCAGTATTGAATAGTGATATCTTAGAAAAAAATGACGATGATGATGCAGCTGCGGTAGATGCGACACAATCAATGGAATATGATGATTGTAATTACTTTCTGTAATTACAATTCTGAGCACTGAATTAAATAATTATGAAAGAGTAGCAGCGGCGCGTGAATCAAACCTCAATATCTTTTCAAAGCGTTGGCAAATACAAAATACATCGCGTCCAACTGCATAAACTGCACATAAATAAATATAATGGCGCCCCACTAAAATGGCAGGAGTTTTGGGACAGTTACACGTATACGGTCCACGATAATGTAGATTTGTCAAAAATTGATAAATATAAATGTTTACGTAGTTTCCTTGTCAGTGACGCTTTGCGATTTATTGAGGGCTATCGCTTGACCGCGCATAACTACGAAACAGTAGTTGAAGCTCTCGCTGAGCGTTTTGGCAACGAAGATAATGTTATCCATTCTCATCTCGAGGCACTACTAGCATTACTCGTCGCCAGCCACGGCACAAACCAACTGCAATATACATATGACGAGTGCGAACATCATATCCGTAGTTTGATTGCCCTAGGCTTAGCTGACGAGACATTCTGTTGTGTCTTCATTCCAATTATTCTGTCCAAGCTCCGACATACGTTCGAATGGAGCTACATAAGAAGAACGGATCCTCGTCATGGGCTCTGGCGAATCTTAGATCATTACTGAAGGAAGAGATTCGTGCCAGAGACATGTCCCAACGATCATTTGGTTGATCAACAATTCATTTCGAAAAAGCCAACTCGCCTCGCGATGTTGGTCGTCAGGGTAGGCAGCATCCAAACAAAAATAGGCCCTTGCCTAGTAGCTCAGCATCCTGAATCGCCAGCGATGCTCCAAAGGAACCACATTGTAGTCTTTGCAGCGAAAAACACTACACAGGTCGATGCAAAAAATTCGCAAACCTTAGCTCCCGCCGTCAGCGACTGAAGGGTCGGTGTACAGTTTGCCTCAGCTCCAAGCATGAGTCAACTCGGTGTCCAGTTAGCAAAAATAAATGTTTTCATTGTCAAAAGGAAGGTCATCACCGCGCATTGTGTGTAGGAAAGTTGGGTGACAAAAATTCCTGAGAACATCAACGTGGTTTGGGAGCTGTCCGGCGATCAACACAAGATACCAGTCTTCCGATGTCAGAGGAAGTGGTCCAAGTCAACTCGACGCTCCTGTCGCATGGCGAGCAGGTTATGCTGCAAACTGCAGTAGTTAATATTCAAAGCGATCTTGACGCTAAACCAGTTCCAGTCCGTATTTTGTTTGACACAGGCTGCTCCCTCACATTTATCACAACAAAAATGGCTCAAAAAATTGGTGCCAAGCAGTCGTGTAAAGAAGTAATCTCGATTGCTGGATTTTGAGACACCAAACGTAAAACCTCGACTTATAAAATTGTCACATTTTCGGTGACACTGTTGGCTGGGTTCAGTCAAGACATTGACTGCTAACGTCATTCCCACAGTAACTTGCCCATTACAGAAACTTTTAATAGACACTAGTAAATATCCTGTGCTGCGCAGTTTGGTTCTTGCAGAGCCGATCGTAAAATATCCTCAGTCCGTCGACATAGATATCCTGATTGGTTGTGATTACTATTATGACTTCGTAGGGAAAGTTAGTATCACCAATGCGGACGGAGTTATTTTTATTTCCTCGTCGCTCAGTTTCATAATCACGGGGCGCGAGCAGTCGTCACGCACTCACACGTCTGTTGCAACTGCAATGGTTTTATTGGGGCATAGTAGCATCGATGATAACTACGATCTGACTGTTCGAGTTAATCGATTCTGGAGCTTGGAGGATATAGGTGTAAAACCTCCAACGTCGACCAACGACGACGAGGAAGCCCTAGAGTCCTTCAATCGCACCGTAAAACGCGATGGTTATCGGTATTCCGTAACTTGGCTTTGGAGAAACGATGCCTCAGATTTCTCCGACCATTATCAGCTTGCATTCGATCGTTTGAAATCATTGCTCAAGAGATTGTCCGCCGATAAAGATTTATTGGAGAAATCTAATCAGACTATCCAAGATCAGCTTCAAAAAGCCTTTTTAGAAGCAGCTCCAGCTTCAACAAAATAGATTACATTCCTCATCATTGCGTAGTGACTCCAAACAAAACAACAACAAAATTGCGAATTGTATACGACGCTTCCGCCAAGCTGCATAAAAATTCCCCAAGCCTAAATGAGTCGTTGCACCGAGGCCCTGTCTTATTGGACGATCTATGTGGCCTTTTGTTGCGATTTCGAATACAGCGTATAGGCATTGTCAGCGACATTACGAAGGCCTTTCTCCAGATTGCCCTTCAGGCTGACTTCCGCGACGTAAAACATTCCTTGTGGATCAAGAACCCCCAGTTGCCTCCGACCGGAGATAATTTGATGATTCTCCGCTTCGCGAGAGCTCCTTTTGGATTCATACCGAGCCCATTTTTGCTTGGAGCGGTCATTGAATACCATATCAAACAGTGCAAGTCACCAGTCGCCTCAGACATTTTAGGCAATATATATGTTGACAATATCATCACTGGAAAAGCTAATACTGACGATGCGAAACAGCATTATCTTAATGCAAAAAAATTATTTAACGATGCTTCCATGAACCTTCGCGAGTGTCATAGTAATAGCCCAGGACTGATGATAATTGTCAAACCGGAAGACCGTGGCCACTATGTAGAAACAAGGGTTGTCGGCCTGAAATAGAACACGGCAAAAGATACACTAACGTGTACATCGTTTGATTTTCCTGATCATCCAGTTGATACAAAACATTCGCATGCTGAAATATCTAGCGAAGGCGTTTAACCTCTGTTGTTATTTCTCTGCAGTGACAGTAGTTGGCAAATTATTGATCCAAAAGCTGTAGCAAGACAAATACGAATGGGATGACCGTTTGCCCACTGAAATTGTCGATGAGTGGAAAAGTTGTGCAGCCGATCTTCAACAATTCCCAATAAGCCAATTCAGCGTGTTGTGGTCGAAGGCAACAACCCTTCCTACCAATTACATTGCCTTTGTGATGCATCTGCCAAAGCCTATGCGGCAGTAGTTTATGTTGTGGTCACTACAAACAATAGTACTTCTGTTGACCTGATTTTCGTGAAATCTAGGGTGGCACCAATTAAAACAATGTCTATCCCGCGACATTAGTTGATGGCCGCTCTCATAGGTTCACGTTTGCTTAGATACGTTTATTAACACTTGCGAGTTGCTGTCAAAAGTATTTTTCTATGGTCCGACTCCAAGTGTGTGCTCCATTGGCTCATCAAAAAATCAATTTCCACTGTTTTCGTAAAAAACAGAGTCGCAGAGTTACTTCCGACAAAAACATTTCTTTTCGGTATGTACCAATCGATCTTAATCCCGCTAACCTATCATCGTGTGTATGCACGTTTGAAAAAAATTGTCGATTACTGTTTGTGGTGGAAGGGTCCCCTCTTCCTACAAGGATGCGTTGATGATTGGCCAAAAGACATAGAAAAAACGACTACTAATGAGTGCGATATACCGCAATCAGACATTGTCGTCCATACTCAGTCTTCGTTAATAGCTGTCGGAGATGACCATTTTTTGAATGTAGCAAATTATTCCACCTGACAAAGTTGTTGTGGATCACAAGCTGGGTTTATCGATTTATCAACAATTGTCGTAAGAAAAATATTTACCGGGGCATGTTGGTTTCCGCGGAAATAGCTGAAACTTTGGCTCGCTACAATAACGTTATCAATATACGCTTTTGCGAATGGTAAACCCTGCAAAGCAATGTCCATTAAACGTTGAAATGTCTGTGAAAGATTTCGAAGACCAGATAGCATGCGGCGGAAAATAAATAACCAGGGGTTGTGACGGCCCTTTTGAGTTCATCCTCCTTTGCCATAGGAATTTGATTGAACGCAGCAACCAAGTCTAATTTTGAGAACACCGTGCATCCATGAAATTCGTTCGTTAAATCTGCGATATTCGGCATTGGATAACTATCGGGTATTGTTCGTTTATTCAGTTGCCTGTAGTCACCACATGGCCGCCAGGGAATAATAGGATCGTTTTTAGGAGCCATGTATAGAGGAGAGGCCCACGGGGACTCACCACGGTAAACGACACCATGTGATTCGAGCTTTTGGAATGTTTCTTTGGCCATTTGAAGTTTGTCAACGAACAATCTTCGAGGCCGTTCAAAACACGGAGGGCCAGTTGTAAATACATGGCGTTGCACCGAGTATGTAACGTGTCGTGCGGATCGATTGGCTTGAACACCGCGTAATATTGACTGACTAACATCTGTGTCTGCGCCATTGCTGTGCTACATAATGTAGCTTGCCCACAGTTGACTTTGTTGAAGAGTAGGTTTTGGTCCACTGGGATTAACCGATTGTTGAGGCAATCGATAGCGAGGCCATAGTTATTGAGAAAATCATAACCGAGAATATGCGTTGAACTGAGTGGACCACCATTTGCCGTGACAAACTTGGGTGTCGTTGACCTGACCACACCGTTGGTAAATGAGAGCGGTAGGAAGCTACTAACACTCCCGCTATCCACCAAAAAACGTCCGATACCAGGTGCGGCCACGAAAATAGTGTCTACTCCGCCTGCTGCTGCAGTTGGGACGGAGTGCTGATATCTCCCGGAGTACCATTTGACCGGTTGAAGTAGCAAGGCTGTCGGCAATTCCTAGCATCATGGCCAAACTTTCGATGGTAAAAGCACATTGTAACTGGCGACCGTGGCCTTCGGGTACGAGAGATTGGGCTGTTGCTACGACGGTTATGATATCGTGAATTATTCAGCGATTGCCCTTGTACCAACGTCAATACACTGTCTTTTAGTTCTTTTGTATCTCTCTATTCAGTTCTACCATTTCATAGTTATTGTCCACTGATTTCACCTTGACCTGTCGAAGGCCGGGCGAAGTTTCCTGCATCTGCTCCACCATTTTGTCATCGATTTCTGCCTGCTTTTCGATTGTAATGTCATCGAGTGATACAAGGACTATGCTGATAGACTCGGGCACAATCTTTTTGAACCGTAGTCGTACCAAATCCGCGCTGTTCGGTGCAATACGTTGCATACGTCGCAGTGCAGTTGACGGTTTACGATCGCCGAGCTGTTGCGTTTCGAGGATCTTCCGAAGTTTGCGATCTTCACTTTCGCCGAGATGAGCCAGAACGATTGCTTTCATGAATCGAAAGAATCGATTGCCTTTGTACTACTGTCTGTGATCGTGTGCATCGGCAGATCTCGAAGGAGACTGGGTTTTCGAACTTCGGATGGTGCTTGATCAAGCAATTGTTCTATAATTTCGAACCATCCGCGGCCATCGGATTCACAAAAATCAGGTAGCTTGATCATTGTCCATTTTGGATCAGCCGTGCCCATGACCGGTTGCGATCGTTGCATTTGATCGTAGACCAATTTGACAGCTTTCCTGTTCTCTTGCGCGAGAGCGTCGACTATCAAGCGTTTTGTTGGAGGCGTGGCGAAATCGTCGTCATCGTCGTTTGGCAATTGAAGTAATCGCTCGAGTTCAGGTTTCGACATTGCGGTGAAATTGATTGGCCCCGGGTTCCGTTCCACATCGCCAGCAACCAGCAAAAGAGAGTGGAGGGTAGTTGCTTGCCTGCTGGAAATTCTTTGAGCCAAATATTGTCGATTGCCACCGGGTTGATGAATCAGGTTGACATCGTCATAGGCTGTGCCTACTCCGTCACGCCCTTCCTCATCTCCACCATACAGCTTAGAAGCTGATGGGCTTCGACAACAGGATTCCCTGGTCACCGTTATATACATTCCTGTTCGTTTGAAGCGTAACGTAAGTGACCTACCGATGTGCCAAAATGTGGTATATCGTAGTTGTTTGATTCCAACGGTCCGCGGGGCTCCATTCGAATGGAGACACCTTACTCGACAGCTTGTTTACAGACCGAGGTAGAACGACTGAACATCAGGTGTACTCGTCGTTGTTAACGCAGAAGACGGCCCGTGAACGATGACGCTTGCCAAAACGACCAGACCGGTAATTACTCGGTACCGTCGAAGCATACCCATCACGTCTGCGTAGATCACGTTGTTAATTGAAGGTCGCGTCCAATTCACCAATTTTTGGAGGTTATTTCCTACTACTTTAATTAAACAATTGATAATCGATTAATCAATGTTCTGTGTCATCAATGTTCCTTTTTGATTTTCAATTAACCTTCAGTCAGTCTTCTTCTCGGTTGGCCCGTCGTCTTTGCTTCGTTCGATGCGGCCGATGTGCTCGATCGTTGGTTCAAGCGTTGCCGTTGAGCGATCGGAACTCATGTGCCCAGTGGCTCAAAACCTGACACAGTTACCAAAATGTATTTAATACAAAGCACCAAATAGTGCAAACCAAAACGGTTAACGTGAACTAAGTTAAAGCAAACTGTGACCTCTTTCCTGAACTGCTGTCGATATTTATAGACTGTCATGCCCAGCTAATAATACGCTGATTTGCATAATCAAATCTGTTTACAAACGAACGCTGTACGATATCAAAGCAGTTTTGTTGTCACCACACGGTTATGTTGGACCTGAGGGCAGAGTTATTCCAGGCCAGCTCCAATTACGAAGGACCGGGAAGCGCTGAAAACCTGAAGCCTGCCCGAGGACATGCAACCCTTGGGTTCAAGTTTTAGACGACGTGCTTAAAATTGCGAAGTCGGTTTACTGGTGAAGGCGTTGCTTTCAATTTTATGGAAATCTATTTTTAACGATAATCCTGAGCTTTAGGGTGAGCCTAGGTCGTTAATCCATGCACCGATTGCCTCTGTATCTTCTAAACTGGCCGATTTCTAGCTTGGGAATTATACGAAAGACACAACAAGCGTTCTCTCCTGTGCCGTAAACGCAAATCTACGTGTCGTCCAGGAATCTGATTACAATACAAATGCGTTGCAGCATGGTGCGGCACAGGATTATTTTATCGCAAGATTCATATTAACTAATTACGTGCGTTCATTCCCATTGCACACTCTTTGGAATGTGTAATACTCTAAGGCACCCAATTGCTGACGCTGGCTTAACGGTTGCTCCCTAATAGTAGATACAGACGCGATGCCACCTACAAATTCGGGGAGGGAGTTTAGTATTAAACAGGGGGCGGGGGCGGAAGAGGCCTCACTTTTCGGCAAAAATCGGCAAGAATAGGAGTTTTCCTTGACACCCGCAATTTTCCTTTTACGGCCCTACCCCATTCTAAGTTGTCCCCCACCTTTGAATAGCGTGCTTCCACAAATTGGAGCAACCGTCGCAACATCTCTTACGATTTGGTGTAGCTCGCACGAGACATCTACTAATTGATGCACCTGGCACGACAGCATCCACGAATTGATTCAGTCGGCGCAATAATATCAGCCATCGCAACATTGTCAATGTGGTACAGTGCATGTACCTTGTAAAAAGGTTGCGTCAATTTTGACTTATTTGAGCCTGTCCTTTGCCGACTCATAAAGTCAGTAAAACTTAGGCTCACTGGGAGCCACTGTAACTCAGAATTAGTCAAAACTGGCACACAATGAGTAAAAATTTGTCTCACCAGCTGAGTCAAACAATTTTTGCTCAGGATGTAGACCCATAATTAGGTTTATATTTTCGGATTTGGAGACGTTAAAGGCCAGAAATTTGTTAAAGGCCTCCCGGCGGCTTTCAAGGTCGTTGTGCAACACTACGTCGATGTAATTATGTGCTTCTGCTGACACTACGGTAGCTCAGTCAGGCGGCCTTTCGACTCTGCCTATTGTTCTTAATGCTGTCAAGTACCAAGAATATCAACCTTTGCAGTGAAATTTTATAGTTAACTTTAATTTGTTTGTTTTTGAAAATAGCTTTAGACCCGGTTTCATATATATTTGTATATATTAGATATGTCTTGTCTGGCTATTCAACGAAAAGTGCAGCTATCATTTGGGGTCGTTGGTAGCTGTTTTTCCGTTATAGGGCATACGAATAACTCGTCGTGGAATTCACAAAGTATTCACGCAGGGGTGTCGATTTGTTGTCAAATTTTGGGATCAAACCCACAATCACATCTAATATTATGCCTATGGTCACGGAGGGATAATCCTTCTTGAGGTGTTGGACCCCATCCCACGGCGCAAACCGCCGATATGGTCGTCCCCCTGAACGTCTAAACTAACGTGTCCACCCCTTCGGGACGCGTGCAGAAAATTTGGCAAAAGTTATCAAAAATCAATTGGATATTGCCAAAAATTTGGAAAAATTTTAAGTCTCCGAAAATTCGAAAAGTTATCGCCTACCAGCCCCTCCCCTACGCCGACCGCCTAAGTCAACCGAAGCACCTCCTGGATGATCATATATCAGAGGTGCCCACACAGCTTAGCGGGTTGTTTCTCCATATCATCGCCCCGTCACCTTTGACGACTGAGCACCCCTCTACTCCCAAAACTTTGTTAATTCTGGCTAAATTTACGACAAAATTTTGTAATAAATGCTGAAATTGGCAGAAATAGAAGGAAATTTTCAAAACATCCTCTGTCACCTCAACAGGGAGCGGAAAAAGTGGAGGGACATAGTCCCCCTATCCAGACTTCCCGGATCGTCACCCATGAGTATACGCAGAAATCAGTGCTAGAGCTATTTTCACAAATATAGAGATTTACATGTATATATATGTTAAAATGCAAGCAGATTATTGAAAAAAGCAAGGTATGATGTCATCGATAGATTAGATAAATTTGATTTTCCGCAGAACAGTATTAGTAGATAGAAAATGGGGGTTTTGCCCCCCACAAATGTGGTGGTGGGTGGGGTGGA
>JASANE010002384.1:0-20768 GCA_030248225.1 Trileptium ribeirensis | reverse complement strand
GAGGCTCGGGGCTGGCAAATACCAGTAATGATGTCTAGGATCCCTAGCGGCTATGCATGGGCGACCAGGCTCATTCAACATACAGGACAGACGAGTACATTTGAGGCTCGGGGCTGGCAAATACCAGTAATGATGTCTAGGATCCCTAGCGGCTATGCATGGGCGACCAGGCTCATTCAACATACAGGGCAGACGAGTACATTTGAGGCTCGGGGCTGGCAAATACCAGTAATGATGTCTAGGATCCCTAGTTATCGAGATATTAGTCATAACTTGCTTTGGTGGGCAACTAGGGACCTTGTCGGACCCCCTTTTGAGTGGGAAACAATTTTTGCACCCAATTAAAGGGCGCAAATAGAGATTTCAACCTTACCAAATTTTCAGCTATCCCGTGACCACCAAAAACTCACGAACAGACGCCCCCAAATTTCGCCGGCCTGGCCAATGAAAATTCTTCGTTGACTGTAATAATATAATTAACTGAGATTTATAAGTTTGACTAAATTGAATTAGGTGATTCTACAAGTTTAAATCGGTAATACTGGCAAATTCAAGTGATGTTCACGCGTTTTTGAAAACTTATTCGGCTTTGGTAACATTTTTTTGCAGCAAGGCTACGCTATCTGGATTATGTCAGATGTTTTCACCTACATATATTTTTCAAAGTAAAAGTTTGTTCTTAACACCTTGGCTTCATCCCATACATTGTAAACGTATTTCATATTTTTCAGAAACTCGCCAAGTTGTGTCCAAATTTATGGGAACTCGATCTCAGCGGATGTTTGCGGATTAGCAATTCTGGAATTGAAGGCTTTATCAAAAATGCAAGTGCTGTTGGGGTAAGTAGTTATTTCCAACTTTTATAACATATATTTTGCGAAACCTACACTTCAAAATAGTTAAAATATTAGACTAGGTGATTCTGGGCGAAAATAATTCAATAATATATACATTGTTCTATTTAAATGAAGGGCTCTTTTGAGCTCTCTCTTTTAAACAAGCCAAAACATGACGCTTTTGGTTGCGAATTTTGGTAATACTCGTCTTTCTGTAGCTTCGTTTACGAACAACACATTTGGGGTTCACAAATTTTTGGTATTCAGAAGTTCTTTGTGTTGTTTGCTCGGAACGTTTTTGATTTTTGCCATAGTTTTACAGATGTGCAGATATTTTCAATTCAATTTGCAGGTTTTGCCATTAAGCGTTTTTGAAGTCCCTGAAAAAGGCGTGGTCTACTCAGGGCAGCCAACAAATACCACTCGCCAGTACTTTTGGTTTCGAAGATTAAAACACTTCGGGATATGGGTCCACTAGTTAGTACTTCTGTAGAACTGCCACAAAAAAGCTCTGTTTCCCAACTGCCAATAAAGTTGGTTTTAATAGATTATTTGAAACAAACCAAACGAATAAGTGAACTACTAACTGTGTGCCCTATCTTAGCTATGTATTTAATTCATATATTAAGCGCCAGAAATAAATAATTCATACAGTATTGACGGAAATTCGATTGAGTCGTCGGCTTTACACCTTTAGCTTGGAAAATACAAAAGCATTAAAAGGCACAATTAAGACACTGTATCTTTGCAACAAATAGTATAATAATGTTATATTTCTTTTTTATAAAGCAGTGGATTTGGTACAACATTTGGAAACTTTCTGGAATTTAACATAGCAAAGGTCCAACGCCAGCTGGTAATATACCCCCTTTCCGAATAATATTTTTAAAAAAAATTGTTTCTTTTCCATCCTGTATAGAGCATTGTTCGCCTTATAGTAGTTTAATGTTGTTCCTTTTTTGTTGCCGCGAGTTTACAACTGTCACTCCGGTTATTCCTCCTTCGGCTTATTGAATTTATATTCAGAAATCTGCATAATTATTTATTACGTCGTGATTACAGTTTTGTAACTCACAGCTTGACCTTTTTAAATTGGCACCGGTTCCGTTGACTTCGCTAATGGAATTATTGATGGTGTAAAAATTAGTTTTCGGTCTGTGTTTACTCTGAGTCGTTTTAGTTGGTTCTTAGTAGAGAAGTACCAGGGCGTAGCCCCGGGCCGGGGCAATGTGGAAGCCCCGGCCGACCCCGGTGACGGTAAAATTTACGTGCCGAGGCCACTATTTCAGAAAAAATATTTTTGGTACCAAATTAGTGGAACAGATAAACAATCTGGAGCTTTAGCCGAAGATATAATGTTTGCTACTAACTAGGACAGTGCAAATTCCACATCATCATCCTGAAACTATGAACATTAGCTCACAACGTACAGTTTAATAAACTAATAAACTAAAATGTTAAAACGATTTGTGTTGAATTCCATTAATTATTGTTTTAATGCATGATACAATATGGCAAATTGTTCAATTTAGTTTTACGTGATAATATTGAAGGATAGTAACTAAACAATGATTTGGTTATTGTTATATTTCCATACATACCAGTGGGGTAGAAACCCCGGTAGCCGATGAAATTTTTCTAGCGATAGGTTGGTACTGTAATGAATATTTTTTTGATCGCCGGTATTAAATTTTCGCCTATGTGTTCACCTCACGTGACGGGGGGGGATTTTACTCCCTCCCACCCCCGTCGGCTTGTATGTATATGTGGTATGTATGCGCTGGAAAATCGAACACATAGTACTTTGCGGCTAGCCCCGGCCCCGGTAGGCTAGCCCTGGCTCCGGCATCGGCCCCGATAGAATTCTTGCCCCGACACAACACTAGTTCTTAGTATACCATACTTCGTGATACAGTTTTTGATGATCGCTATGTGAGGCACACTTTGTTTGATACAATGGAGTTACGTATTACATAATGCTATTTACGAAATCAGCATCAAAAAGTCAAAAAGTTGGCTTTTGGTCTAAATCTAATTACTGTGTCTTTTCTAGTAACATTTTTTATAAATAATCGTTTTATATTTAGAAAACGGAAACTGTAACTGTTATTGTCGGTGGAACGTCGTGCCAAAACCTTATCACAGATACACTGAAAACCAAGATTCTACTCGACTATTCCGATTATTCGAAGCGACGAATTTGCAGAGAAACGGTTAAAGATACAGGGACAGGTATATTTGTGTTTTGCCGGGAATTGGTGTGTAGCTTATTGCATGCTAACTCATTGTTAGCGCTAACAGAGAATTATGATATATACTGTACGCGCCAGAAATTACCGTCGCATTTTGAACGATCAAGTTTCAAGCGAGCCACGAGCGAGTCTTAAGTGAGCGGCTCTTTGGAGATTTCGAAAGTATCTAAATTAATTATTAATTCTATTTTTAAAACAAATTTGTTTCGAGCGAGTTGCGAGCGAACGACAGTCATTTTTGTCGGGTACTGTAGTTGGTTCGGATGCACTCGAGGCTTAGTTATTTTTATGTAACCGGTCATAGCAGAATAATTTTTCTAGTTCGTCGGAGGAAATATTCACAGGGAGCTATGCACTATCGACGACTATTCAATTGTAAATAAAAGTACGATCAGAAATCACTTCAATCGAAACCATTGAAACCTTATCAATTTGAGATTATTTATTGAAATATAGTAACATCTAAATCAAATCGATAGAAATTGTGTTTTGCCTTTGTTTTGCTAATTTCAGGCCTTAATGTTACTCTTCAGTTCTATAAAAACTATTTGATGTCCTGCGGTTCACAGTTTTGTAATTACTAATGGATAGTGGAATTAATTTTGTACTTCAGAATCAATGTCACTTTTAAAATGTGCACTTGTCGATGCCGTTTAAACTAGAAAATTACAAGACGCAATTTTGCAATTTAGCACAGCTGACTTTTGCTGTAGTAAGCCAACGATTTTCATTGAAGAATATCAAAAAGTTTCCCGATCGATGTGAGGCGAACTAAAGATAATAAACGGGCTTTGTTGCTGTAGTTACGTGGTTTACTGTGAGAGTAGTGAAATTTGACAAGGTGGATTAGTGGGCTTATTATGTTACACGCATCACTCACCTCTGTTCGGACAGATTGATTCACGCGATAGCTCATTGGAAGCTTGAAATCTCTATTTGCGGCCTTTAGTTATGCGCGAAGCCCGATTCCAACAAGTTCTTTCCGAAAAAGTGTGTCAAAGGGATTCTGATCAAGCCCCGAAGGAGTTCAAAAACACTTCACTTATTGCAACTCAACAACCGGCGTGGAAACCTGAGTCAAGTTGGGCTCATTTTGCAAATCAAATAAGCCTTTGTAGTACTAATGCTTTGTATGTATAATGCTTTGCTGCGCGGTGTATTTGGATCAAAACTGGTTTTTTCAACATTTTGCCCATAAGACACAAAATACAGGAAAATAATATCTCCACAACCGATCTATGTAGCTATATAGGCGTGTTTGGTCTCGTGTTGTTGAGCAAGTCATTCTTTATGTAACTGCAAATAGTGGGCTGCTACTGTAATTATTTAAGCTGTAGGGCTGAGGCAAAACGGGTTTTTCAGTTGGTTCATTGGACACAAAATACGCGAAAATGGTAAAACTCCGCAACTGCTCGAGCTATATTGACGGTCATGTTGGTCTTATTTTGCACAGTAATTTATCCTCTATGTTGTACTTGCGCATTGAGAGCGATGTAAGCAACATGGTTATTATAAGGCGTCTTATTTTGTATTTTATTCTCAATATAGACGTGTACACCCCTGTAGATTACATATTAAACACTCATTATATCATCTTGGCGATAAGACAAGCTACCAGTCCAGAAAATTCACAAAAGTGTTGTGGTGGAAAATTTTCTATTACGAAAATATCGGACTAAATGCCGTTGGGATACAACGAAATTCTGTGCTAGTAAGAAAGGATTTGGGGCGGTACCCACAATATTTTCGGACATGGTATGCATATTTTATTGCATCCATGCCATTTTGTCGTATATCTTTACGGCCCTGTAAATACCATGTTTCCTGTAAAAATATTGTTAACTATTCTCTCTTGTTTGAAAGCTTGATGAGTTATTTCACTGATTATGATGTGACTAGTTATTGATATTCGCTGTCTATATAATTGGACAGAATTCCAAAAGTTGGCTAGGGTTAGTTGAATTGTGCGAATGGTCCACGTTGGACCGCCTGTCCTCAACTACCGTTTTAGTATTCCAATAAGGACACATAGCCGGCGTAGTGGCCAGTGTAATAGAATAAAGTTTGGTTGAATCGGTGTCTGCGGGAACTCATAATTTTCATCTGGATACGCTCCAGTGCGTTGAAGTGAGGCTCAGATTTTTAAATCTACATTCGTTTTGACGCATGGGATTTACTTCAAATTCACAAAGTTTTAGACCCACTATGTTGTCACAGAAATTTTATTTATTTTCATGTATAGAGGAAGGGTTAGATATACTAATACGTACTATGTTTCATAGATAATGATAACGGTCTGGCCTGTGCACAGCCCTCCGAAAAGAGGGGGATTTAGGGGGCCCCCGTGTTCGTTTTCGAGTGAAAATTAAAAAGTAGGGGGATAAATTTTGTTTAAAAATACTAAATATTCCCATATTTTCACACAGTTTTACTACCGTAAATGTATTTTCAAGCTAAAAAGCTATATCTTAGCATTATAAATAGTGGTAACTAATGTTAAAAAACAATTTGCAAACAAAAAACATAAATTTTCAGGCATAAAAAATTTTTGGAATTAGTTGAACGTGGTTGGTTTCGGCCGAGTGTGGGACGGACATGGGGGGAAAATCTCACGAACATGGGGGATTTGGAAAGTGGGGGTTCCCCCACCCCCCACTGTGGACAGGCCAGACGGTATTTGGATTTGGTCACTCGGTGATAGTTGTTTTATGTAAGATTCAGGTCTTGCCATTATATAAATTTCAACTTTGTTTCAGATGAATACCAAAGCGAGGATTCGGACTTTGAAACTGGAAAAGGTATCACTCGCTTGTAACATCTTGTTTTTAATAATTTAGTAGAAAATGTCTGGTCAAATTACGTTGCTCTGGTGTATGAAATTGTAGGAGCAAAGGACAGAGTTAAACGCTAAATTCGTCCGAAAACTTCAAAGTTCGCGAACATGAATTGAGCAGCTATTAATTTGTTGGGACAAGAGTTCACGAAAAATGGGGTTTTTTATTGGACACTCGCTATATTACCACACCCCCGGCTCGTGAATTACGTTACTCTGGTGTATGAAATTATAGGAGCAAAGGACAGAGTTAAACGCTAAATTCGTCCGAAAACTTCAATGTTCGCGAACAGGAATTGAGCGGCTATTAATCTGCTGCGACCAGAGTTCACGAAAAATGGGGTTTTTTATTGGACACTCGCTATCTTACCACACCCCCGGCTCGCAAAATTGGCTATAGTTTTACGCGTGAGCAACATGCAGTTATTGTGGCGAATAGAGTAGATTTTTATGTTTGTGGAAGTGTGTGAGAAAGCCATTATGTCACCGTTTAAATAGACAATAATCATGGCTATTTATGAATTCTTTTATTATGTTTGTTGAACTTTCATTTTTTATTTATTTAGTTAAATTACATTTAGTTGAGACTATATTTGTTTTGGTTTCAGCAGACGCCGAGGATGACGATGACTTTTTGTTGCTCTCAGAACAACGTAAGTTATACTTTTATTCTATTTTTCAAATGTCTGATTTGCCCTGCTTCCGGGAATCTTTATAGATCTGCCCTAAAAATAACTTTAATCAAAATGCGCTGAAACGGAATTTTTTCTGCTTTATTGCTTTGACTGTATAGTTGCCTCTAATACAATTACGACAAGGATTCATGCTTTTTGCATTATTAACAAACCTCATGTTCTTCTGGTATAAGCCGAAGGTGGATTGATCCCTGTAGTTTGGCCAAATTCTAATTTTGGGGGGACTTCCCCTTATGGCGCCACGCATTCGATGGTCCATTTTTCTTCGACGACCACGATCATGTAAATTCGATAACTTAGTTTCGAAGTCAAATTATTAAAAAAGTGTTGCGTTGGTGCAATAACGACTGGTCAAAATTTTATTTCAAGCTGTTTTAGCCGATACCCAGCGCTGTCAAAACGTTTTGTAAGAACCAAAAGTTGGAGAAAAAATCTTAGCTTCCTCTGGGTCTCAACTCGCCTCAAATTTGCTGTTTCCATTTGTCGATTCCATCCGGAAGCTCCGCGTCAGATTAGGCTTTTCAACTCTAGTCTTCATATTTGGTCTATTTGGCTTGTAAGTGCGCGGTGTCATTACTACTATGCTTTTCTCAGTGCCTCCTGGTTCAGCAACTATACGCTGTGACATAGCCATTAGCAATTTTGACTTTTACTCACACTTTTTCAGCATCGTTCGTTCTCGACCGCATCGAAGAAGACAGTACCGTTGAAGACGAAGAATTACCGGTTGACTGAGAGCGGAAACCGACCGATGTGTTCAGCAGCTAAATGTCGGCTAAAGAATTGCAAATTTATTATTTCGTGGGCGTTAAGATGTTAATGTACAAATGAATATGTTTGTTTAGAAACAGGGTGGCCCGAACAATTTCTTTACTTGATGATCAAGTATCATGTGTGTTCTATAATGTATTGATGCTCAGTCTAAAGGCCATAAATATTGTTATTGTTGTTGGAATGTAAGTGCTAGCAATTTCTATAAAGTAATGTTTGTATTTGCCGCTAAATTTTAAAACAACTGTATAAAAGCCGTCTGCCTGTATATTTAAATTAACTCCAGAATATTCAAACTCAAAAAGCAACATCTCATTCTTGTACAGTAAAAATAGAAATTTATATTAATTACATAAAATGTATGACATGAATTTTCGATGTAAAAGTTCGGTGTGACGTTTCCATTTTTGTAGCTAAATGGGTTCTCGATTTGGCTTGACTTATTGATAATAATGATGATCGATCGTAATCGATTGTGGTAATCTGTGGTTCTATTTCGACAGTCTTCGATTTAACGTTTGCTCAGCCCTAGTCGTACAATGATTCTGCGGCTTTGATTTTTACACAACTAGCCAAAAATGACTTCTCGATAATTAAATTATTATTACACTTAGGGAAAAACTATATTTAGAAACTCGTGTATGTCTCAGGTACCGTACGATATTAATTTGTACTTGTAGCTATCAATTAGGGGGAATAATAGCAGAATATTGGAATGTTCCATCACCCAGAGATGATTGTACTCTTTAGATGTTATGACTAACTAGTGTATTCTGCTTTGGAGACGGCAGTTGTTCATTTATATATTATTGCAGTTTTAAATGCTTTTTCAAAAATGTAAACTCAACTTTAAGGACTATATCGTGATTTGGAAAACGGGGAAAATTTACGTATGTGTTAGTAATTTGAAGAAATACTAAATACGTTCTGAGTCCTTGTTTTTGCCTCATTCAAAAAAGGATTTGCTACAGTTTTTGTCAACTATCGATGAATTACTCAAAGGAAATGCACATTTTTGTTCATTGTGTTTAACAATGGTAACGTTTTAAATAGCAGACTGGTTTTATAATCGTATTTGAACGATAGTATTACATTTTTTGAGGTGGTTGCTTGCTATAGTACGGCTTATAAGGTTCATTGATTTTGTTGGAAATATTTTCTGAAAACTTGAAATGTTGACTGTTTTTTAAAGATAGCACAATTTTGTGGTACGAATATGGAAAGACATTTTACGCTGGTGTCAGCGATAGTATTTGGATTGCACCATTGTTGTTTAACGAAGCTATGCATACTGTTATTATTAATTACACTCTGCCATTGCCGCTGGGTTGCCTAACATTGTTTTATTTCTATACGGCTAAATGCAAAAATGTCACACAATCATGCTAATTAACGTTGATGGTTTACACTAAGTTCATGCGGACATTAATTTATATCATTAAAACTATAATCCCTTGTCCAACTTTACGCAACTGCTATATTGGTCATAGTAGCATTGCAAGATGTGATTTGAAAATGCTACCAATGGCGCATTATCGCTCACAGGTTTAGATTACGTAGTATCTCGGAAACGAGTCTGAAGACGCGGTAAAAACGTTAATGAGTTCAAAAAGAAAATTCTTTATAGACTGCGAAGAGCTGAGTCTGAGCAGTATCTCTGTTTTCGATGTGAAGCCTGTTTCGCGAGGTATGGTTGCGTAACAGTGCCATGTTGACCTGGCAGAAAGGGTGTGAGCTCTGACCTTTCAACTAAAGGCACATCGTCATCACAATAATTACTATCGAGCAAAAATTTTTGTGTAAATCTATTCACCCGAAGATGAGTTGTGAGTGACAGCTTCAGGTAATGTTTTTACGATTTTATACCCCTAAAACCATAAGAGACAGTCCACTCGCTCCGTTTCAGTTAATACCAAACGACAGGAATCCAAACAAAATATCGTATTGATCACGCTTTATTGTTCTACATGACAGATTATGCTGTGGTATACTGTACTAGAACGCAATTTTGTTGTAACGGTAGTAACTCGGGAACGGATTACCGGAAGTGACTACTTTGTTACCTTTGCATGCGATCATCGTACGACACATGTATGTATTTATAAACAGTAGTTCTCGGCATCTCCCTCCGTTGGAAAATATGGGGTTTTGTCCGGACCGAAGATTGGTTGTAGGGTGTTCTCATCTGTAACTTTATGAGGAGTAAACTTGACCGCTTAAAATTTCTATGACACAGATGGTTTAAATTAAATAACCTATAGCAAATACCTTTTATGAACCTCTTTTATGAGGCAGCGATTGTGTCTGTTGGTTTTTGCCACTACTAATTTGAGATTACTTGTCACAATTTTAAAGTCAAAATTTATATTTATAACTGTTTATATTTGACATTGAAACGGTTTATGATGTCAATAATTTACTTCTAAACTATTTTACGTGCAGAACTTAGAATAAAAGATTATATATAACCTTTTACGTCATCGAGCTATCATTAGCTGCTTATTGTGAACTTTATACTAGTTACTATTGACATCATCGCTTTCATAATATATAAAGGAATGTCATACTTATGTAATTAGAAGCTTGTCTTATCGCCGAGGTGGTGAATTCCGATTGTTGAATATGTAATTTTGAGAGACTTAAACAGAGCTGTTATATTGAGAATATAATTATAAAATGAACCGCCGAATATAAGCCATGCTGCTTGAGTTCAGTTGAGGAGATATAACCGCTTATTGTGCTTACAAAAGTATAGAATAGATAAATAGAGCATAAATTGTCGTACTAAACGAGTCCAACAACACTCATGCAGCTTATTATAACTATATAGGTTGTGGAAATATTGCCGTTTTGGTGTATTTTAAGTCTCATGGGCCGATTTAAATACCCGTTTGGCCGAAATCCTACATCCTAAAAATGGTGCAGTGGTTCTTGAGATCCGTCGGACCGAACGAACGGACGGACATCGACTTTTTTGGTCACAGACAGAAAATAAAAACGCTTCGCCTCGCTCCGCTCAAATAATCAATGAAAGCTGATCTACTTTTTTTGGCTGGGGAAATATTTGGAGTTTATCCTGGTTAAAGTCAGACCGTAGTTTTATTAATAGCGATAATCTGTGCAATATTATTGCTCTCATGTTTAATATTGGTATATATGCTATTGTTCCATCTACGCATATTGACATAAATTAATTCAAATCTAGGTTGACGCAAGGCAAGTGAACATTGTCGCGGCGATACCAAGGAAAGCTGATCTACGTTTTTTGGCTGGGGAAATATTTGGAGTTTATCCTGGGTAAAGCCAGACCGTAGTTTTATTAATAGCGATAATCTGTGCAATATGATTGCTCTCATGTTTAATATTGGTATATATGCTATTGTTCCATCTACTCGTATTGACATAAATTAATTGAAATCTAGATTGATGCAAGGCAAGTGAACATTGTCGCGGCGATCTTGACATCGATATTTCATTGCTCACGGCCGTATTAACGGCAGAACGTCCATGGGTTACGACAGTCGTTAACAGCGAGTGTTTAATGGCAGCTTCAAAGGACCGAGCATTGCTTGTTCAACTTATTTGCACAAATACTTGATACACACATATGTTCAGTGTGTTTTTTATCAAAATAAAACTTTGAATATAATAATATAGTAATTATATTGATTGGTTTGGAAGAGCTCTAATGAAATCTAGGGATTGCTAGCTTTAATTACCGGTTTTAGTTCGTGCAACGCTGTCATTAGTTTGACGGAAATGTCAACTGATATTCGCAACTATTTGAGTTAAAATGACAACACTTTTTGGGACTTTTTCACTTCTATATATATAGCCAGGTAGTATTGGAAGCCGGCGGCCGACCGGAATGACTGCCAGCCGGTTTACCGGGTGACGGCCGCAAAATTTCGCCGAGTCCGGTCAACGAAAAATCCAGCCGGTGCCCAACACTGCTAAGGCTCAGCCTAACTATTAGTCTCTAAGCCTAACTCCTGGCTCGATTACACTGATTTTAACCATTTGACTCTGGTCCTTAATACTAAAAGAATGCTGGTTTGATTATCGTGCAATCATATAAGTTTACCCTTTCGCAAATAATTGTGTATTGGTGTAGGGGTGTATATGTTTTAGACTTAGATAAAACGGACTTGACGGTAGGAATTTGGTCATACGTGTGCGCTTGTATTTGCAAGTATTATATTATACATATGTAAGTATCGTCTACAGTGGATACAACCTGATAAATATTTAGGTATAATTTCGAACGCGACCACTGGAATCCGCCTACCATCTGAAAAGATCTGGGGTCCTGCAACATTATGCAACAAAAATGTACGTAAGGTAGCTGTAGAGCAATGTCTGACATAAGGTTATTCCGTAGCAATAGAGGCCGACAGGCTTCGTTCTAAAATGTAAGCTGTTTTTGAGGATGCTTGATATGGATCAAGTAGGTATTTGTTTCTACACTGTTAAAAGAACTACAGCGTAAAGGGGATTACTGTTTTACATGTAATTTTGTGTACTGGATACAAAATATTTCTTTTACACCTCAATTTTCGCAAAAACGGTTTATTTCATGTTGTAGACGAGACAATAAGCTTCATTGTTTTGCTAAAAAAGTCATATAATCGATCAACTATTACGATAATTCAGTGAAACATATAAAAGCTTACCTATACTGTAACTTCGTTAACACTAACGATATTTTTTGACACACTTGTAGTTTAGCAAAGTTAAAACAAAGGTCATAAATGCAAGAAAAAATAAACCCCCAAGCAAGCTGTAGCACAACGAGACCGATCGAATAATATAAAAAAGACGATCAATTTTGATGTATTCGTCTTACACGTCACTGTATAGCAGCCTTTTGATCCAATTTAGGAGGCGATTCACATTACGGTCCTCTCCTATATGCAATTTTATCCATAAATTAATACTGAAAAATTTAGATTTTGTAAAAGTATCACAAAGATTTTGCAAAATTATCTTGGAAAGGGTTGCCGACTTTACTGTTGAATAGCAGTAGGAAAATTCGCTGGCCTGTCTGTTGCCGCACAAAGTGCAAAGTTTCACGACCGGCCAACGCAAAATATGGCCGGTTCTCAACACCATAGCCGGCCTCGAAAATCCCGATAAATATGCAGCCAATCTTTTAACATTAAATGTGTACAATGGCTAATCTTTTGGTCAAATATGTTTTTGTCCGCGTTAACTTTTATACAGTCAATACTGTCGGAAGCAATGTTTTCAAGTTTAAAACAATTGTTATTTTCACTTCATACTGCTTGTTAATATTGTTCGTAATAAATTATTAGTCTATTCGGTATGGTTGTAATTTATGTTTGCATATTGAGCGGTTTAGGATTTGCTATCGATGTGAATTAAATTTATATTATATAAATTAGCTGCATAATATTTTTCAGTGTCAGTGTGTATTTAGCACAGGTTTGAGCTCATTTTCGCCGCAGCGGTGGTTTGAAACTAGGTTTTTGAGTACGAGGTTCGTTCGCAGGGCGCTGCTTTTGGGGACTCCTTACGGGACCTAATAAAAGTTTGCTAATAACGCACGTTCGTCTTAGCGGTTTTCTGCATTCGGTGTTGCACAAATTAGTGTAGTTATGTAGATTTAGTTATCCAAAAATCAACGCGGGCGCTAACGCTGGTAATCTAAGAACATGGCTTATGTCATATTGCTAACCGGCTATGTGGGTAATAAGTGAACCTGTTGCGTGAATGGCGAATACTACAACGTTCAGTAGAGTATTCTTGCACTGTTAACGGTTCCCTGGGACGCCTTACGTTAAAGAACTGTGGTTCGGGGGACGGTGGCCCCCCCCCGACTTCGGTTTAGTGCATGTTTCACGTGATTTTTTGTTTAGTGAATCTTTGGCAGGTGATCTTGTTCGGCGTGGTCACGACTATCTTATTTTTCTCGTCGATTTTAGTAGCTGGCGTATATGTATATATTGAATATAGTTGTTCTCTTGCACCTGTTGAGTAGCCTGTGGGTTTTGTCTCGCTACATTTACGCATTTGTGTATCTTTAGTGGGCAAGCAAATGCATTCAGAACCCAAACTACCGGTTTTTTGTACTGTTACTTAGGCACGACCTTTGATGCTATAAACAATGTACTTTGAGAAGTATTTTCGTTATTACCAACATATGGTTCCAACTGACTTGGGTTGGTTGTCTACTGGAGTAGTACTACCCGCTAGAATTGCTTCTGTTCTTGGAGGTACGAGAACGTTTTTGACAAGTATTACGTGCGTGAGCTCCTCCCTGTTTCACTTACCATTGATCCTCAATTTCTTGCAGCTCATTGCTAGCGTGCCTTGTACGTAGACCATCGGAATTTCACCTGCTTGTTGCAGGAGATTACGGCCGATAATTACTTCGTAGGGCAACGTTGGAGCCACAGCCAGCAACTCTTCAACCGTTGAATCACAGAAGCGTACTACCGCCTTCACAGTTCCAATAATAGTTTAAACGTGGCCAGATGCGGATCTAATAGAACCGTTGACAACGTCATGGGTTTCCTTGCAGCAACCCAACATATCTTTTGCTTCTCCCGACGATATAAGCGAAATGTGAGCCCCTGCATCCAGTAAGGCGTTGAAGGTGACATGTGTTTGGATTTGAAAGATAGCTTCTTTGCTATTAACCACATAATACACAGTCGCCAAAAGATATTTGTGGTAACCTATGAGCAACATGCAATTATCCATATTTGTGCCGGATCAAAATAGCTTAGAGCGGGGGTTCGAGGGGTGGGGTAGCACCTTCGACTTAGGCTTAGTCTATGTCTCGTATAAGGACCTTAGCTTAATATGTCGAGAACGACATGGCCTACATTTTATTTCCGCCCCTCAGGTTTACTTGGGCCGTTCCTTGCGTTCCTGTGTAGCATTTAACTGATGTCCCACCAACATTTCCGAATGTTCTTACAGCAGTAAAGCTTGTTTCTACGTTGCGTTTCTGTGTAATTTTGCTTAATGCTCGAGTCTATTTTAATAAAATGGTATTTATTGTCTATAGAATACAATGAGCTACGAAGTTTTTGCGGCGTTTTGGGTGAATTAGCAGGCGTTGGGTAATATAGTGTAAACAAACCTTCAATATAAAAGCTCTGTAATTTTCATAGGGCGGTCCCTCATTAGCCAAGTGAAGGAACGAGAAAAAAGGGCAGACCAAAGTAAAAATCGCCCTCATCAAATTTTGTTTTACAATTTTGGTAGTGCGAACTACAGCTGTTAAAATTCTCTGCGGGCCTTCGGCGCGGGAGGAGTCTCACGCCCCACGGGGGGTTGAGTTTGCATCCTGGGTGAAGTGGCAGGTAGTGCTTGCCGTCTGGGGGTGATTAAGTGCGTACTGGCAGTTTCGCCACTCTTACTTATATGCAGCATCCTCTGCTGATAATCATATTAGGTAAACATTGCAATTACAGGGTTACATCGGCGCTGACAACAGTTTAGTGTTCGGTCGACGAAAATGAATAGACTATTTAAACTTGCGCTTTCCGGCTTAACGCTGGCGCTAATTTTGAAAATCCTGAACGATTTGGACGTTAATAAAGTTGTATTTTCGCACCAGCCTGGATCTTGCCATGTCGTACGCGGAATCGGGAAAGGCTCCGAAGATATTGTTTTGCTGTCAAATGGCGTTGCTATTATAAGCAGTGGTAAATGTTTGTTGATTTTGTAATTGGCTGCGAAAATCGACATCAATATATGATCCGCAGCGTAACAATGCCACGATGTAACATGTGAAATTCATATGTCTATTCATGCAAAATTTTGGACCAAGGCTTCAACAATTTAAGATATTGTCCACTACGTGTTTCGAAACACGTTTTACTGCAAATTGTGCTGTCATATGGGATTTTTTCAAATTGTAACCGTTATAATAGCCACAAAACATATGCCGACTGTCAAAGTATTGGAGAAAAAAAGAGATATATCACAGGCTAGTTTCAAAATTTTAACAACGCGACTTGGTTTTAAAATATTTCAATTCTAATACAAGCTATTCGTTGAGGTACGATTATAGTATGCTATTTGCAGACTACCTGTATGATGCAGGCTCGTTCAATATATCGAAAAGACCAATTTTGTTTTGTGTACACAATTTATAAAGTAAGTTTTAAGATAAAATTTTAAGCAGAAAAATAAATTTTTCCGCGCTACTTTTAACCCTTATATGCAGAATACCTTAAAAATCACAAATTTTCCCATATTTCATTATGTAACATAATTGTCTCTTGATAAGGCGTATATATTTGCTGTCTATAGGTTAAATGTACTATTAACAAGCTACCCTGTCGGAAACACATACTATGTGTCAAGAACTTTCGTTTCAAAACGAAAAAGTTTTCTTCTTAAAAGAAGAATGTCACAGCAGTCATGTTGCTATTAACAATAGTCTTTATGCGCCTGTACTACATATAGTTACTTAAATATAACCTTTACGACGGTTCAACATAATGTATGGTTTTTGAAACATGTCAAATTCTTTGACTTCAGCGTTTGCGAATATGCTGTCTATGAAATAGCATTAATGTAATTCAGACCTGGTAAAGTTGATAATATAATTTTCCATGTCATCAATTCTCGGAATTCCTAAATGTTTTCATCTCAATTGTAGTCAACAAATCCGAGACGTTTGCTGCATGCCATTTTTGCCTGGCATGCAGACTCCAGCGGTCGGGTCTGAAAAGGCTTTCATGACTATAAGAGATTCGTGCAGTGCAGTGCAATTGAAGCTGTAATGCACACTGTGACAAAAGGTGAAATCAATGTCACAGCCTGACGGCTGTGACAAAAATTGACTTATGTGTTGATATGCTGCAACTATATATAACAAGATCCATAACTGCACTAAGGTTTTTTACAGTCGGCATATGTTTTTCTGGTTATTAGAACGGTTATATGATTTAAAAAAATCCTATATGACAGCACCATTTTCAGTAAAACGTGTTTCGAAACATGCAGTGTACAGTAACCTAAATTGCCGAAACCTTGTTCCAAAATTTTTCATGAATAAACATATATTTCACATGTTACATTGTAGCATTGTTACCTTGTATCATTTCTTAAACAAGGTCACGAGATGCACTTCCGATTCAGGGTTAAATTAAGCGAAAATATGATGATGACACTTCGGTTTCTTCATATTGATAACTATTTGACGCCAAATTTTACGGAACAATTTGTTACAACGGAGCAAAATACAAATAAATCATATCACAAAATATAATACAGGTACATGTGAGAGTTTGGGCTCTAGGCTTGGTTCAACTCCAGAGCCGAGCTTACCATTATATCTAAAAAGTCGAGCTGTAGCCTAAGATTTGTCTGCGACAAATGCAGCTGTAAAACCTAGAGTCGGCTCTTAATAGTTCTTTAAAACAGCAAACTTGATTATTATATATAACAAGTTCCGCATAGTACAAGACGAGATTACATCGGTTAGGCTCTGAAAAAGCTCCAAGGACAACTATATAATAGTCTTTCGGCGGGATGTATTTCAGATGTTCTCCGTAATGTTAGAAAATCGTAAAATTTCTAATGTTAGAAAATCTTAAACTTATTACTTGGCGCCTTAAAGGCGATCTTAGCTTTCCATCAGAAGATCCGAACACAGCCGGACAAGGTTCATGAAGACCTGATCCCTTTTACATGGAGAGCCGATCTCAGCGGAATATGGTCAAGAAGAGTCGAGCTGAGCCAGAGCTTAAGAAATCTGACTCCTTCTCATATCTAATATGAATTTAATCGTGGATCCAGCGCATTGGGTTCCTGTACCCCTCAATTAAGTGCACTCAATGTCTAGGGACCTCTCAAAAAATAAAAAAATTTGTCTCCGCATAAAATTACTTTGAATACAACAAGCTACGAGTTCAATGTTTTCAAATTTTCAACCATTAATCACATATTCTGATTCTTTTTAATTACTTCAATGTTTCTACTGTTTGAATTTATTTGCAGAAAATTTCATTCAGAAAATGAAATACTATAGCTGCGGGGCATCGCCCCGGAAAGTGGGAGACACTAGGAGTTGGCCAGCCCATAGTTTGGCGGGGTCCAGTCATAACATCATTTGGGGCATTCAGTGCATTTGGGGGGTGCTCATACCATAGTTTGGAAGGGTCTACTCACATGCAAGTGCCAACTTTTTTTTAATACAGGACATATTGTAGGTACAACTAACACACTTCATCATTCACTAGAACAAAACCAAGCCAGCAGCGAAACCACTTAGCAATAGCCGAACCTGTAACGATATCTGAAAAGCGAAAAGCGGAGCTATTAAGTTATGTCTGCGAAAGGTGAGCCTGGTGCATCAGGAAAAGCTAGTGTCTGCTCTTAAAAACACTATTCCAATATTTCAGTAAACTTGTTTATAACTAGTTATATATAATACTAAAAGTCCATGATGGTAGACTGTGTTGGAGAGTGTAACAAGCTTCGGTTTATACATATCGCCTGTGATACATCGTGGTTGTTTTCTCTCTTACACTTCCGAGGTTTTCGACCAATTAAGTAGCTCGAAAATATGACCCGGCTCACTTATGTTCTTGTATCACCACATCCAGACTCCCTTCAGGTTTCAAGCCACCGAATTATACCCCACCAGTTTTATGAATAACTTTTTCAGACACCTCAGGTTTCGACACACTAAATTAAGCGAACTTTGTGCCTAGAAAATCTGGGGGGACCGCGTGTTTTAAAACTGGATCGAAAGGCTGGGGTATGAATGGGTAGACGTGGTAGTCCAAGAACAATGGTAGCAGGTTGGGTCACGTCTTCGACTTACTTGATAGATAGAAACCCTGGGAGGTGTAATGGCGGAAACGAAATGTGCCGCGGGCGACCGAGCATACAATAGATAAGCAGTAACTGTTGACTAAGGGCCATCAGAGCAATAACAGGGACACGACTCAGCGGAAGTAGTATATAGGCGACCGCACAGCCACAGAGCCGGAGCCGGAGGAGGTGGAGGAGGAGCAGGATCATGAGCAGGATCAAGTTCGTTTCAATGGATTCTATGTATATTACTATATGCATGATATATGGTGTATTAGGTGTGGTATATATGTATTAGCTATGTAGTATATGTATGTATGGTATTTGTATCTATGTATAATGTATGTATTGTATATACTTAAGTTAGGTGCTCTATCAATTATTAGCCTAAGAGTATATATTATAACGTTAGTATATATCCGACTACTATATGAACATCATTTGAATATTATAGAGCTTATATATAAAACTGCAAAATAGTACCCGTTTAAATAAATATTTAGAAGGGCCTGACTTAAACAAAACTCGCCATGTTTTTCTGACTCAAATCTTTATACTCTAACATTATTCTTCCGTCATCCAGTGCACACAAAACTTGTTATGTCTACTAGTAAATGTTGAACACAGCCGCTTCCCTACACTTATACTGTAAATTTATGATGCACAATACAAAATTAAAAACTCCTGGTCCATGACGTGGACAGCTGAAAATAAGGGCTTCTATGGAAAAATGGTATTTTTAATAGATCTATTTATTGGCGGAAATCCAAAATTAACCAATTGCTTCGATTTATTTATATATGCGTAGTTGCAACTACACGGACAAATACCAGTGATAAAATACATGACGACATAGGTAAAGCTGGCCAACGACTGTCAGAAAAGTTTCGGGTATTATTTTATTGTTACACCCACAGTGCTCTAGCTATGTACTGCTACGAAATGCGAAATTCTGCGTTCTAAAACCAGCTGAAATAAACGATCTGGTACCGAAGTAACATGTAATCCTTCTCTAGCTCGGTTCGCAAGAAACGAAACGTTGAACCCGACTTAAACACTAGTCGCCACCAATAAAATATTAAGTAAACTCGTACATAGTATACAGATTTAAAATGTAAAAACAGCATCGAAAACAAATAAACCTGCAAACTGTGGGAAAACCGGAGACAAATCTAACAAAATCGCTTCACTACAAGCAAGTTTATTCTGTCTTAAACACTACGTTTCCCCAACAAATGAGGTATATTATGTCTTCGATGATAACTGGGTACAAACTTTTACACATGATATACAATGGAACATACCAGCGTGCACCAACTGCCTGGTGACAACGCCGTCCAACTGTTCGAAAATAGCAACCCATATGCGTGCAGCAACTACCTGCTAACACAGCCATCCATCAGTCCATCGCGTTATACAGTACATACTTCTGAAGATTAAGCGTGCAGCAATTACCTGCTGACACCGCTACAGTTACTATTGTTATTAGCTTCCTACATGAGTTATTATTGTTATTAATTGTCTTGTGGTAGACATGGTCCATTGGGGTATTTGCAGCGAACGAGTTTGAAATGAATTGCCTCCAAGTGAGCGACCGCCCCGCACCAGGCCTTCCACATCCTGTGAAATCCGCTATGGTTGATATGGAGCCCGTCTGTGTCTAGCAACCTATCGTTTGTTCGATGTTGACTGTCGATAAATTTGTTGTAGACACTTGGCTCGGTCCAGTCGAAATAGTGGAAGTTCTGATATCGCAGTTTCTCGTGGCATTTATACCGCAGGAATTGGTTGTATGAACGAAGAGTAGGTATCTGCGGAACGCCAATCGGGGAATTAATGATTACGTGGCAGTGTCGCTCGTATAGAGGGCGTAGGATGTTCACCATTTGCCTGAAATACCCCCGCCATAAATTTTGGGAGCGCTGCGCGTCGTTTATGCCACAGTTGATGATTACAATGTGATAGTCCCTGGGGTCTATATTTTGGTATTCCACGACCCTGGCTAACATTGAAAACGTGGCCCCGGACTGGGCGAATACGCGGCCTCCGTCAACTAACTCAACTTGACGAGATTGGCTGTCCGAAAGAAGTAGAACCGTATATCGCCAAGCTGGTGGTGGCAGTATGTTGCCCATCAACAACTCCCCCATATCCTGCAGCTCCATGAAAACACCATCCCTCCATTCCCGGCAGAGACGAAATAGTAGCCTGCCCCATTGATTAAAGCCGGGGTAGTTGTCATCAGACATTTTATTCGCCCGTAATCCACAGCCCCATACGAAACAGTTTCCGGTGGCGTAGCAAAAACTGCCCACTTCGTGGGTATGGAGTATTCTACGTATTTCCCAGTAGAACTGGTTGTTTCGGTGGCGCATTAGTTCCGCCATGATGGTGAAGTAAACCCGAGCAGCGTGGAAGATCCAGCGGGGCTGAAAATCGATGCGGGCGTCCATTATTTTGTTTCGCGCCCATTGTGCTATCGCTGTCGGTTTAATGTTCAGCTTCTGATCACCTGCTAATAATCTTGCTGCATTACATAGTCCGTGCTGCATCAGACAGGCAAACCAGAATAACATCT
>JASANE010002383.1:0-27732 GCA_030248225.1 Trileptium ribeirensis | reverse complement strand
TGTGTCATCTTCATCATGCTGTATACACAATGTCACATACAAAATTCGGCTATCATCAGCGTTTTCTTAATCAAAAATATATACGTGTTGGAACCAATGGAACAGTGCCCGTCCCCCCTTATCAACGTTCTTGATGGCGGACGAGACAACATAAAAATCTAACCGTTGTGTCAAAATCTATATATTGTATTCTACTGAGGGTGTCAAGGACGTGATATGCAGAAATTATAACGCCAAGGACTGCAAATAATAATTACGGCATCGCGCGCGCCAGATTGTCAAAATTTTTATAATGTAGTATACACCATGCTATATAGTTATGAACACCATTTTAATATATGTACAATCAGAAAAACCATGATGACGAAGACATAGTGAGCAGTGGCTTCTGAACAAAACTTCCTCATGCCGAGTTCTTCATAACATAGACTTCGCGTCAGTTTTTGGTAAAAGGGGTACTACGGTACAGGTTTTACAGCTGTTGATTTTTTAATTAAAATCGTGTTTTGATACACGAAAATAGCGACGATGTGAAGGCAAGCTGAATTAGTTATAAATGGTTTATGTATATCATGATTTTGTACTCTAACACATCTTTTCAAACTATATAAATATCCATGGGCTTATTGTTTTCGCCAATTTACTGATTACATTTAAATGACATTTTTGCTATTAATATTAAATTCTATTTTTTTAGCATTATAACTATGCTCCTTGTGTGTCGGAAAGCCTATCTGGAATTTTTCAGAATCGTAATGCATTGGAATATAAAAGGATTCTCAATGTTAAACAGTTAAATACTAAAGCCGTATTAGTCGGCTATAATATACGGTATAGAAACCAGCCTCATGTACGTTGCATAAACCTAAAGATTTGACACAATACTGTTCACTGTGATTTACAGTGTTTATGTCAGACTATAAGTTGCACTGCCAATGTGATCATTTACTAATGCCTCACAAACCTAACTCCAATATTCCGTTCATTACTCGAAAATAGTTCATGTTTAAGTTCGAACTGAAATTTTTCGCTGGAGTGTATCGGTTCTAGGCATGAAGTTACCAAATATTTATATATATGTTGATGTAAGAGTACATTAGAGTCGGATACATTATGTAAGGCAAGAATTAATACAAGGCATTACGTCTGCATTACTCTTGGTATCACTAATGCACGAGTCCATTAGGAATCCATTTAGATCCCTAATGCTTTTTTGTACTTTTGTACTTTGTCCTTTTTTATTACTAAGTGTGACATTACCTAAATATAAGCTTAAGTCTAAATTTATTTAGCCTGGGCTCATAATTGAATTTCAAATTTTTACACTTTAGTACTCATGTAATGTGTTTTCCGTTGGACTGTTACTGGAACGGGGGACTCGACATGATACAACACGAAGACGGCTGAAGTGGTCATGAGAGTATTATATCATATCACTATTTTGCGAATTCACTGAAGATCGTATGGCTAAAGATAAGCTAAATTACGTTGTGCTACGTGGCTTAATTCTGTAGTTAGGAGTTCCAGTCATACTGTGTCCCTGTCATGGCTCGGAACATTTTTGTAATTGTAGTCGGTGCTGCGAAAATTCATTTTTATACGTCGGTCTTTTTAAAAATACCAGCAGTTTACATTTAGACAAGCAACAATGTATAATTAGAAAACTTTACTTTTACGACAGAGATTGATTTCGTTGAACTATACACAGCTAATAAATTACAAATAGACAAACCGAACTTGTGCTTGTGCTGTTTGAATTCTCTACGTATATGCGTGTTAAACTTTCTGAATTTTGTCCGCTTATCATAAACCCGTGTAAAATCTACAATTATATACACTGCTATATACTTTTGCTTGGTGCATCCTTCATTTGGTAAAATCAAGAGTTTATTATGATTTTTTGAGAAGAGTATGACATTCTTTGAGATAACTTTATAAAACCGTCTTATTTGGATAATTTATAGACCTTTTCATGCAGGTCTTAAATTGTGTATCATAGAAGGATTGACAAACTCCGGCCAGCGCAAGTGATTGAACCCAGGTTGTATGATTGAAAGTTGTGTACGACAATCAAAGAATTATCTGTGAGATGTTATTTGCATCATTATGAGGAACCTCGCAAAACGGCCGAATAGCAAGGCTGGTGCTGTTATGTGCCATTCAGTAGACCCATTTAAAACAATAATGCAATGTGCGTTGTGGCGAATTTGCCCTACATGACATGAAAATATTAAGCATGGATAGGATTCTCAAACAGTATAACAATCAGCGAATATTAACAGTAAATAACAATGCAAAGGTTATAAACTGAGTTAGTTGTGCGGCATTCCGAGTAAATAATTGTTTTAACAACCACAGTGCTCACGTCGTGTCTAACGTTTGTGGTCTACATTCATCTGGCAACCGACCGTATTTATTACTCCTCAAACGTTTTCGCGCTTCGCTATAGTTTATGCTTGTCTATATATTCCAGTCCTATTCCAAACGAAACGTTTTCGGACGGCGAGATTTTAATTATCTTGGATAATATTTTAACGTTGCCAAAAATGGTGGTTTTCCTAAAATCAGCCAATAAATTTGCACCTGTAAATTAGAAAAATAAACTAGCACATGACTTCAGTGACAAGTAACATTAAAATCAGTCACGACCAAAATTACTTATAGAAATTGCAAAGTATTTTCGAGTGTCAATGTAATATTACATGCACTGCTACGGCACATGAGAATAAAATACGTACGTGTCTATGACCATTTTCAAGTTCCGACAAAAATGACTAAAAATCTCACCTTGGAGAGGGCGTAGCCATCTCTATCGGTTGGGAGTTTACGCTACAAAAAACACCATATGGAGCTTTCATCTTCCAATAGTCTACCCCATACAATCCACGTGATCTACAGTACAGACCTACACTAGATAATAAAATAGATGGTTTGTGACACACCATTACTTTAAACATAATGTCAAAATTTAGCTATTGTTTTTCATTGATGGTGTCAAGGACACCATATGCAAACATATTACATAAGGTATATAAGTAAGAGCATGGTGTACCTGACACCGCATCTTTTTGACAAGTTTTATTTTGTAGTCTACACCATATCATTGTCGACATTACACAACCTATGTATACTATCTCAAAATACCATCATAAACACTATGATGTCCGAGACACCATATAATTAATGTCGGCAAAGAAACTCAGAGTGTACACAACTTAAATATGGGATACTTTATAATCCAAACGCCACATAACTCCAACATAGTTTTCACTGGCAACAATCTTCTTTTAAAACAACCATTCCGCAGAATATATATTAGGTATCAAAGGGAAGCGAGCGTACCGAACATGTATCCTCAAATGCGCACAATTGTTCAAAACTTTTTGCACACTTGTAAAACATATAAACCATCGCTAAATTTATTTTATAGTAGCTTTTTTGTTAGACTCGTAATCTAATATAACTGTGCACCGATCTTCTGGTTGCATTACACCAATGATTCCTTACTAAAATTCACACAAAACGGACGCGAATTTAAGACATTTCGATTCTGGCCTATTTGCGATCCCCATAACATTCAATGATATAGCTCTTACGAGACTCATTGGATCGAGACTATTTTATCTGTTAAATACGTCAGTTTCGTTGTTTTAAACAAATACTGAGTAAGTGGAATGCTCCAAGATTATACAAATAATAAATTTGGGAGCAAAAATAGAGAAGTTTTGCTATTATTTTCCCACTGATTGCCCACAAAGGGCTAGGATGGAAACATAATACCATAAGAAATTGTATTAGCATGGTATGCATCAAATAGTGAAACGCTAGAATGTGAAAAAAATACTTGAAATTGTAGATTTTCTTAAAAGGTGTAATTTATAAAAGTCAAGTTTTCTAGTTTTTGGTTATTGAAGGAAGAAATAAAAGGTCCTACAGCTTTGATATTTGGTGATAATAGCTGTAGGGTTATTATTAATGCATATAATTTATGTATTATTGTTATTCTGATATTAAATACAACTCAGGCAGCTCAATTTCGAATTCTATAACACCGCTGTGCACACACTAGCCGTACACGGTCCGTCTCTCTATCTGTACGAGTTACGCTTATACATATACGTGTTAAGGTCCAAAGTCCCACAGGTAGACAGAGTGAGGTCGTCAGGCGGATCCATATTGCAAATGTTCGGGGACTCAAAATTTTTTAATTTTTGCCAAATTTCCCTCCAATTTTGCCAATTTACCCCGCTCTTTGATAATTTTCTCCCGTTTTTGTCAAAATCTCCCACGTGAGCTCGGGACGCGGTGAAGGAGAGGGGGTACAAAGCCTCATCAGGTTGCACTACCTCCCACGGTGGATCGGCGTTGCACCGAGGAGAGTCTGAGCCTCAGGGAATAATCCCACTCTTCTATCCTATGAGCATATATGGCATATGTATGCATATACATTTTACTACCGTGAGCGGATTAGAGTTCTTGGTCTACCAATTCCAACAATTTTATTTCTTTTTAGCTAGTTTCAATTATATATATTTTATTTTGGTTTCACACATGTATATCGATAGCCGTCGTACTCGCTGCCGCAGTGTATCCTTTGCGTTAAAGCTTTGGCATGTAATTACTTAACAGAACAAAAATGCAGCTTCGTAAAATTATAAGCATCGTGCTTGCGCTGTCTTATCTTTTAATTATTATGCTAAAGCGCCACTAATATTTTTTATCAATCGAAATACTAAAACCTTCCAACTATTAGTTTATTAAGTGACTTAAACTACATACACATTTAACAGCACCTGTAATATAAAACATTGTTTCGCCCATAAATAAATTATGACGGCAGCAATAAGACGCACGGTCTAATAGCTCGCCGGGAATTAAAGTACATATGCACTTGGTTAAAGTACATTCGAGATTGCAAGACTATAAGAGCACTGTCTTGATGATATGTAGAAAATTACCGCCACCGTCAGTGGCTCGGCACCAAGAAATAGGCGTCCTAGTCCACTTTACCACCAAAAGGGAGCCGGATTCTTCAATTCTTTTTAGCACTCCCTTCCTGCTTTGAGTATTATACTGCACTCCTGGCCATACCAGATAAATGGTACAATTGTATCCGGTTACGATTCTATCATTGATGTCGCTGAACACCACCGTCCAGCACTGTGTAAAGTTTGTTGACGTTTCGAAATCCTGTTACGTTTTGACAATCAAAATTCGTTTTATTTAAATGGTTCAGATAGTTATTATGCAATTAATAATTCAATTCTTCAAAACGTGCATCATAATCTTCTTAACTCCTCAACATAAAAAGCAAGGGTGTATTGTTACGCAAAACTGCGCGTCCCATCCGTTTAAACGAAACGAAAAGTCCAAATACAAATCACGGAACATTATAGCGCTAATCGGAATTAAATCCAGTTTAGTTTACGCGATAGCATCCTAATGGCAAGCGTTCATCTCTACGCAATCCATTATGCAACCGGTAACTAAAGGTGAAAGCGGACAATAAGTTTAGCAGCTGAACAGCTATTTTACATATTTATGTACACATTAATTTTAATACAAAGTTAAACATTAACAGGATCAATATATGCAGAATGTTAGATTTTCTTTTTAATTAGGAAAATATATATTCATAACACTTTGAAACGTTCAGAGGCTTTCTTTGCTGTACAGATTGCGGTACCTTTATTTGAAGCGCCTGCCTTAAATTTCGATTTTTGTACTCTCGGCTGTGCTTTCCTTGCCAGTTCGAGTTACCGGTTCCATAGTCAAAGACATATCGGATACAATGCTTCACCGATGTTTTTGACCTCTAATTTTATAACCCAACAAAAGTACCGAAAACAATTATACCTAAATACAAAACTATTAAAGCTTTTGCTTGTGATTGATTCTGAAAACATGCGTACAGATTTATATTTGAACATTTGGGCAATTGTCCTTGGTCTGCGCGCGGCAGCAGGTTCGGCTGTTATACCAACATGTAACTCTTGCCGTATGCAATAAGAGACGTTCTTATCACCATTCAGTTATATTGATAACGAAACAATATACTCAAATAATGACGACTAATGCTAACTTCAGTGGTGAGCGCGTAAGCACGATGGTCAAACGATCAGAAATGCGGTCTAACGTCGTGGGTTCCAACTTCGAAGATCGTTTTTGACATTTTTGGTGTCCTGGATTAAAATGTTAGTCCCTAAATTATTAAAATTTGTAGCTCGAAAGTTTTAGTACAATGTTGAGTTTGTCGTTCGTTGCAATTTTGCATCTGCGCTGTTATTCACTCGCTGTCGCGGTTCTTTAATGAAGCGAGCAATTGGCTCTAGATAGCTCAGTCATTTGCGTACGACTTTCGGTCCTTTTCCATTATCTCCTCCCAGCCCACGTTTGCCCAAAAATGATCAGACTCTGGAAATTTTGGTATTTTTGTGATCCTCGAGACCTCCACTGATCATTTCGACCAAAAATTGAATTTTTAAAGTTTTAGATTTTTTTCGGATCACAAGGGTACCCAAAAATGTTTTCTTAAAAATTAGACTTTTACCCACCGTGCGACGCGGCTTGACTAACTGAATCGAATAGTGATATTTTTAACGGGATCCAGTAACTGGATCCTAAGTTATGACCAAAAATATCGGAGGCTGAGAATCTCAGCAATTGAACAGTTTTTGGCCATAACTTAGAATGCTTTTATCTTATCCCGTTATAAATAACACTATTACACTCAGCTCGTCAAGCGGCGTCGAAGGATGGGTAAAAATCCAATTTTTCAGAAAAAAAATATTTTGGGTTCCCTAGGGGGGACCCTCGGGACCCAAAAAATCTAAAATTTCAAAAATTCGAATTTTTGGGCGAAATGATCAGGGGAGGTCTCGAGGATCACAAAAATACCAAAATTTCCAGAACATGACCATTTTTGAGCAAATGCGGGTTGGGAGTTAAATGGAAAGGAACCCGACTTTCAAACGTGCAACTCGGACTTGATTTCCGACGCCGTCATGATTTGTCAAACGTAAAATACAATATAGACATTAAAGAGGAAAGGGGCCAACCACATGCCGCATGTTCGCGTGTAATTATATTTTACTGGGCTTGTCACCTGGACTTGAAATTCAGGCTCTGGTCATTTCGATCAAGTTTGAAGTGGAAGTAGCTCGGCTAGATTATGAAGGCCAGCATGACGCAATTGAAAGCTGTAATTCAAGCCTCTTCTTTACAAAATGGATTAGCCCTGTCCCCAGGAATGTCGAAGCTTGATGAAGCCCGCTTAAATCGACTACTCTACTGTACATAAATAAATCACATTGATTCGAGAACATTCATAACTATATCAAAATTTTCTACTACTAAAATGATAATGTTATACCTGATTTAAGACAATTTCAATAACACTGGTATAGCTAATATATACATGCTAACATGCTATAATAATAATACATGCTTGTTTAATACAAAGGCTGATACAGTTGAAATGACTATATAACACCACCGTCTTAAGAGATGGTGGAGCAAAAGAGGTTTAAACTTGAGCACAGAATTTTTAATTTCCCTGCGGATGTGACAGCAGTAAAATAGACTAACCCATAAATATCATTCAACGATTTTATTTTGAAGTATATACTGGCAAAACGGTCAATAGATAAATAAATTTGACGTGTACATGTAGTCCCGTCTCTATTGGTCCCGAACGAATTTTCCGAAACACGTGCATAAACGCTTTAAATGTTCATCGCTTAATGGAAGCTCCACGTTTTACGGTTTTATGAACGTTATCGTTGGGACCCTCCTAACACTCTTGCTTGTCATACAACCGTACACCGTAAAGTTAACCATAATACTTGAGATAAAATTGTTTCTAGTTTTTGTGAACGTGGAAAAGTTAGTAATTTGCTTTTTACGAGATCACGTTTTATTGCGATACATTAGGTAAATGATACTTTTTATGAAAAACGCTTGATGGCGCCTTTCAATTCAAGTTGTTTACTTTAGACATATTTATGATAACCGTTATAAAATTTGCAGTTGCTTTTTCACGCTGTTTAGATTTGCTATAGCTATTGGATGGTTTATTTATGTCTAGTTTTTCGAAAGCTGCTCATCGTGGTATTACAGCTTTAACACATTATAGGTTATGGATTTCAGAGGTAAATCTTATTTTTTGTTGTATAGTTTTAGAGTGAGTGTATTACCTATGGAATTTTTGTAGAAGAGTATGACACTGGGTCCATACTATTGTATTATGCCCTATACGATGTTATGGTCATATTTTGTCTTACCCCTCCGCCCTCCAAGAATTCCCGGGGTATGTCCCCAAGGTTCTTTGGCTAGTATCGCCTAGCATCCTAAATATTACTTACCAACTTTTGGATTTTCTAGCATTTCATGTTAGGAGATTCATGAGACAGGAAACACTAGATGTGGAATATTTAATGAAAACTTGACTAAATCAAAGAACAAACCGCAAACAAGACAGTTCATTCATTATGTGATCCAAAAGCTTGCATAATAAACTTGATTGAATCTAATTTGTTGAACCGTAGGCCATGTTGATCAGCTCACTAAATTTTTGGTATATTTATGGGTTTACTATTGTACACAAGATTTAATGGTGAAGAACGTCTATGAGTGTGACACTCAGTTACTCCATTCGTTGATTTTTGCAAAGAAATAGCTGCAAATATTAGCGTAGTCTCCAACAGTAAGAAATCATTTACGTTCTACTAAAATTTTCAACGAAAACTGCTTTAAATGAATCATGTTTTGGAGTTATGAACTGGACTTGTACTGTCACTTTAGGATTTTAGTGAGATTATTAAGAGGATGGATAGATCGAAAATTCCAGTGGATTTTTTATAACTTATGCCGTATACACACATTGGACTATAACATATTTTAGGTGTACCAATTACTCATAATACCGAACTGATCATAGGAAACTTTGTTGCGGCACATAAGGCCATTGGTCATCGTACCGACACAGATACAAAGTAAAAACGCTGCGAAGCACGCCTAGTCATATCTTCGAAAATTAGGGCACACTTTGCTGAGCCTCTTCTATTTGAAATATATTTATATTTTAGGAGAACTAACTCTATATCTATAAATATAAATGTATTGTTACATATTTGTGCGCTAAAATCACAGTTTCTGAGACGTCTATGTGGGTCTGAAGAAAATGTGAAAATTTAGCATTGATTATTGGTGTGGAGTCTTGGGGTTTTCTGGATTTACGAATATTCTATCTTAAAGCGAACAGTCCGTTGACTGATTTATTTGTTTATTTACTCCAAGTACAGGATTTCAAGTACTTAAAACTGCAACAATAAAACGTGTTATCCCATTCGGCCACCAGTTTCACTCGGGCACCACAATGGCTCACTTTGGCAGTATGTAGTTTATACTTGGGTATTTACATTATTTGCTGTTTATATATTTTTAATTATATATGCGTTTGCTTGATGTATAAATGTCTCAGTGGCATATTATGAGGGAGAATTGGGCTGGTCGATCCGCGTGTTGACCTTTTCCTTTTTCTCAACAAAGTGACAACAATGCTTAAATTACGCATTACGTTTCGAAGCTTGTTCCAATAATTGAAACGGCTATTTCCTCATGCAGCTCTACGTGGGGATTGTACTCTAAAGCGCTTGTGGCAAAATAATAATAGTACACAGAGGAATGCCCTGCCTCAATTAAATACACACGTCCAAGATCCATAGTACTCATTGTTGCCCGTGTGCAACTGAACAGTTAGATAGTGATAGTGATGTCCGAGTGAGGTTGTTGAGTACCGAGTGTGATCGCTGAGTGCTCGAACGATATTATTTAGTGCCCGAGTCCAATTAGCGATTATTATGGTACCCAAGTGGGAAGATACACAAGAAATATGCCGCTTTCAGAAAAATTCTCAATTTGACCTAGCAGTGATTCAAAAACTACCACAGATTCTATTTATAGCACTGTCCTGGAAAACGTTGTCACAGTGTGCAGTGAAAGCAAACATGTCTCCGTTTACGTAGTATGTTGTTCAGATCAGCACTGCAACACAGCCAAATGTGATGTGAGGCTAACAAACATATGCTTTGTCTCCATTCACAGTTGGGATGATAATTATGTAATCAGACTCTCCAATTCCACTGTGATCGATACGCAAGTTGTTTCAGAGTGTTTAAAAACATTTTCTTGATTATATATTTATTTACTATACATAACTACAAGTACAGTTCGATAGCGACTGCACTTTTCTCAAAACATGGATATTTGCGATAAATATTTTTTATCTGTCTGTGTAAAGTATTTCATAAATAGATCAATGGATTTTCGAAATTTTTTATTCGACATTGAATAGAATCAAAGCCTTGAAGTCGAGTGAACGAATGAATAATGTATTGCAAGATATATATACATTATATACACAGACTAATTTACATAATTCCACAGGCTAATACGCACAGGCTATTTGTACACACCGAGTGATTTGCATAATTGTATCTGAAATGTTTCGACAGATTCAATATTTAGTCTTCACATGCTCGAACAGCGGACTAACGGTCGCCACAGTACTCCCCTTCTAGACGGACGTCGTCCAACGATCCAGGAATTTGACAAGTCGCCTCGAACGGGTTGTGTGATCGATACTTAACTCAATGGTAGTGGGTAGGGTCGTGACTTGCTGTTGTGGGGAAGACGTAGCCGGCTTCATTGGAGGCGCCATCTTTTGTTCGTTCGATGAAGCTTGATCGTCGACGAATGCCGGCTTGAGTCGGTCTATGACAAAATTTATCTGTCGGCCAGCGATATCGATCGTAAATTACTTGGCCGACCGCTTCAGGACACGATAAGGTCCTCGATACGGGGCTTGCAATGGCTTTCGCACCGCGTCAACTCGGATGAACACAAATTGATATCTTGTAACGAGGACGGAATGAAGAAAGGTCGTTGGACGTTGCACGTAGGCTTAGTGCTTAGCCGAGTCATTGAATATGGAAGACGTTCGGCGAACTGTGATGGGCCGATTGGTGGTTGCGTTCTGCTTGGAACCAATAGTTCGCCGGCGTAACGGGCAGCGGCTCCGAAGATCATTTCGAAGGCGGATGCTCCGATGTCTTCCTTGACGGATGAGCGTATTCCTACAAGTACCAGCGGTAGGCTCTCGGTCTATCGTGAGCTTTCAGTATGCGCCTTGAGTGACGACTTCAGTTGTCGATGCAGGCGTTCGGACCAATCCGTTCGCTTGAGGGTGATACGCCGTTGTTTTGAAATGCCTGATTCCAAGTGTTTTGGACAGCTCTTTGATAAGTCTAGACTCGAATTGTCGTCCCCGGTCCGAAATGATGAACGTTGGAACGCCAAATCGCGCGATCCACACGGATATGAAGGCGTGTGCGACTGTTTCCGCGGTGATGTTCGGAATCGGTATAGCCTCCGGCCAACGACTAAACCGATTTATGATAGTGAGCAGATATGATTGACTATCGAAAGGAGGCAGGACACCGACTATGTCAATGTGGATGTGGTCGAACCGCCGATCCGGAGTTGTGAATTCGCCAAGTGGGGAAACCGTATGGCGTTGCACATTCATTCGTTGGCAGTCGAGGCATGTCTTGGCCCATTGTCGAACATCTTTGTTGATCCGGGCCGGACAAATCGCTCAGTGAGCAATCGTTGATATGTTCGGACTCCGGGGTGAATGCAAGCAGTCGAAGGCCTTGCGTCTAAAACTTTCTGGAATGAATGGACGAGGTGACCCGGTCGAGACGTCACATAAAAGATTGGTTGATCGGACATTGGGACGGGGACCCATTTGAGTTTCAATGAAGACTCGTCGTTTTCAGTGTGTAATGCAAGATTGCTTTGAGCGGCTTGTAACTCGGTCATATGCTGGTAGTTGATCCTGGTGGATACCGTATTCGCTCTCGACAGGACGTCGGTGACTGTGTTGTCCCTCCTTCTGATGTTGCGTATGTCGTTAGTGAACTCCGCAATAAACGATAGGTCATCAATTTTACGAGGAGACTGTCTTTCCGTTCGGTTACAGAGAGCGAAGGTGAGCGGGTTATGATCAGTGAAGACGTGAAATGTTCGACCATCCACGAAATGGCAAAAGTGGCGAATGGCCGAGTAGGCCGCAAGAAGTTCTCGTCCGAAGGTGCTATACCGTGTTTAGGGAGGCGAAATTAGCTTTTTTGATAAGCAGGATAGCGTTTTCCAGTTGACGCTGCGTTATTGCTGAAGTACTGCTCCCATAGCGGTATTCGATGCGCCGACCAATACGCTAATTTTGGCTTTTTGGTCGGGATGCGCTAGCATTGTCGCCTTTGCCAAGGTGTTTTTGCAGGCTTCGAAAGCTGCATTCGCCGCTTCCTTTCATTGAAGTGTTTTGGCACCTTTGTTTTCTTGGATCTGCGCGGTCAATCGCATAGTTGTCTCGGCGCATCGATGTATGAAGCGATGATTGTAGTTCAGCATCCCAAAGAACTCTTGCGGCTTCTTCATGGTGGTTGGACCAGGGAAATCCTGTATTGTCTGTACCTTGGATTCCAGCATTCGTATTCTCTCGGAATTAATGTGTTGCCCAAGGAATTTCAGCGAGGAAACTCCGAACTGGCACTTGTCCAGATTTATCGTAACTCCGAATTCGTCAAGCCTTTTGAAGAGTAGCTTAAGATGATGGTGGTGCTCGTCGGCACTGGAACTCGCCACCAGGATGTCGTCTAGGTAAGCGTAGCAGAAATCTATTTCTCGAATCACTTGATCGATGAAGCGCCGGAATGCTTGAGCGGCGTTTCAAAGACCAAACGGCATTCGAATGTACTCGAAGAGACCGAATGGGTTGACTTTTGTGGTCTTTTGGATGTCTTCGTCGGAAACGGGAATTTGATGATAGGAATCAGATCCACCTTCGAAAAGCACGTCTTCCCCGCGAGGGACACCATGAAGTCCTGAATATGAGGGATTGGGTAACGATCAGAAACGGTCAAATTGTTGAGGGCCCTCTAGTCCCCGCATGGTCGCCAATCACCGTTTTTATTCGGGACCATATGGAGAAGAGACGAAAAACAGCTCGAAGATGGACGGATAATGCTAACCTGTAGCATATGGTCGAATTCTTCCTTTGCTGCTTTAAATTAGTCAGGGTGGAGATGTCGCGACCGGGTATGAACTTCAGGACCCTTGTTTCGATGTGATGACGCACGTTGTGTCGTGCTTTCATCAGGAAAGCGTTGGGGCTTGCGATTCGGGTACGCTGCGACAACAGTTCTTCGAATGTCGATCTTTGGCCTTGACCCAGCACGCTAATATTGAGGGACGCGATAGTTGATTTTACTCCTTGTATCGAAAGGCATGTGACACTGTCATGTAATCGACATCTTCGTAAGTCTGGCACGAGAACGAAGTAAGAGAGGAGGTCGGCGCCGATGATCGAATGATTGATATCGGCGATGACGAAGACCCACCGAATGACCCGATTGTTGCCAAGTCGGAGAGTACGTGATTGGTGCCCGTACGTCTTAATAAGGGAGTTGTTGGCCGCTTGCAGGCACGGCGTCGATTGACGGCGAAGTCGATCGCTTGATGAGGCTTTGAGGACACTGACTTGGGCACCTGTGTCAACGAGGAATCGGTGGCCTTAGTTACGGTTCACGACAAAGAAGAGTTTGTTGTTGAGATCGGCGGGACATCTCGTCGTGGCTAGTGCCCCGCATCGCCATTTCCCGCCATTTTGCACGCATCACGGCATTTGATTGCGGCGGACACGAACGTGGAATGGTACCAGCATAGGCCGTCATCGCGGGTCGGTGTTTGACGTCGATTCGACAGATCGCGTCCTTGATTGCGAGGAGGGCCGCTCCGAGAACGTTGACGGACCCTTTGACGATCGATCGTCATGGATGACACGAGTTTTCGGAGTTCGCGGACTTCAGATCGTAGAGACTCGACTTCGGTCGGCACGTAATTGCCCACGGCCCCGGCTGAAACGACTCGGGTGCCACCTCCATCACTTTGTCGGCCAACGTCGCGGCGGCTTCAAGGGTAGGACTTTCTGAAGCAGCGACCACCACCTGCACGTGGGTTGGCAGGCGCTGCACAAAAAGTTGCATTTGGATTGAATCATTGAGGGAGGAACGCTGGGAACACAACAACTGTCGCATATGACGGAGGAGTTTTCTGGGTTTGCGATCGCCCAATTCTTCAGCTTGGAGAAGTTGTTGAAGACGCCGCTGCTCCGAAGCCGATAGTCGTTAAACCAGTTGTTCGTGAAGGATGTCGCATGAGAGTTTTCTCGGGGCGGGTTGACAAACAGATCCCGGACCTCGGTGGCATGTTACGGGGAGAGGGACCCAATGACGTAGTAGAATTTCGTTTGTTGGGTGACGATCCCTCGTGTTGCGAATTGGGCCTCCACCTGTGCGAACTAGAGCTCCGGGTCCGCGGGTCAGAACGGAGGCAACTTGATCGCGGCGCTTGCTATTGTGGGAGGGGCGTCCTCGGTTGTTGCCCCGGATTGACTTTGTTGGCTCGGGTTGAGAGCCATCGGCAATCGAACAAAAGCGGATGGTTGACCTCGGTTTTAGTTGGCGATGTGTTGACCAAACTACGTTGATTCAGTCCAACGGGACCCTAGAGTAGCTCAAGATAATCCGTCAATTGAAAGGACGTGAAACGGATTGCGCCGCCTTGGTAGACTTGAACGATCTTGTGACGAACTCAGACACGAATTAAGTCGACTTCTTGGCCTCGCTTGAATGGCCCTTTTGAGTTGCGTCGCGGTACTATGCGCGGGATCGCGACCGTATGAACTGGGCCGCCGGATGGACGCTCGTTGATTGCGATATCAATGTACCAAACGAAAACTCTAGAAAATCTTTGTGAAAACTGTGTTTCACGAATAAAAACCAAAGAAACTGTGTGCAGATGAAATCGCAACTGGTTTTGAACACGTATGAAGTGTCGGGTTCACCAATGAAGTCGAGTGAACTATAACGAACGAATGATTTATTGCAAGATATACACGATTTATGTACACAGACTAATTTACATAATTGCACAGGCTATTTGTACACACAGAGTGATTTGCATAATTGTATCTGAAATGTTTCTTCAACAGATTCAATATTTATTCTTCAAATGCTCGAATAGCGGACTGACAGTCGCCACAGCCTGTATTGCTTGCTATTTGCTGTGTTTGCTTTACTCCAATAATTTTCAGCCGAAATATTCAAGAAACTGCCAGCAATTGAAAACTTTATGATTTTCGCCTTTCGTGGTCTGCCCACATTTTAAGTTTATTACAATTCTCAGAGACATTCTATCAAATAATGTTGCCTAAGTCACACTCGCTGTCAGCTACAATTTTATTACGTAACATGTTTTCCGTTTTCGAGGCATAAGATACTATAATTAAAAATATCTCCAAAAGTGAAATTTTCAAAATTTTGTGTTATTTTCTCATATTTTCGGTTGAAATCTTTGGAATTAAGTTTATTTAACTCGTTTACGGTAATTTAAATGTTGTAGCTTTATACTTAGTACGTATGGAACGTTGTAAGAGGCTAAAAATACTAAATTATCGACTAACAAAAATTGTCAAAATTTGGCATTTTTAAATTTAGTCGCGCATAGAAGGCTAGCCTGGGTGGATCGTTTTGGGGTTACTGTACAAGATGTAAACAACTACATTTGTTGGATTTAGATTCAATACGGTTGTCGCTAGGGGCCTATCAATGTTAAAAAAGGACAGGTGAACGCACGATTTTTCTTATAAATTATTTAAAAAAATTGAAGGTTTCAGATTTATACCTAGAATTAGTCGACCGCGAATTGACCACAGTGGCTTAGCTTCCGTTCGGCATACGAATTATGCTTGCTTATATATAAATATAACTTAATTCTTTGTGTATTATAGGTTTCCGATCAATATTGCGTCCGTGGAAAAACAAACTTATAGCTGTTCTGCTGCTTTGTATACTGATCGGTATTTCACTGCTCATATACAGCAACTACGCTCTTTACGATGAATTACTGCTTATGCGTTCGGTGCTTGAAGTAAGTACAGGCTTCAACTTTTTTATCACAACCATGCGAAGCTATTGTGATATCCGGTAGCGCGAAACATCCGCATACACCATGTCAAGGCACACAATGGCTATTTCGAATCATGTGAAAGTTATTCCCATGTTTTTAAAGCACTGTAATAATCTTGCTTTTGTGCCTGGTTAGTTAGAAAGCAGACCCTTGACTCTGTTTAGTCTGGTGGTGTGGCCGCCATCTGTAGCACACTGAGAACACACGTTGTTCATTGAAACTGTATGATAGCTGAACTTGTATCCGTATATATATAAGCCCCGGTTATGTTATATCAGTATGTTTATGATAGTGACGGTGGTGCCCGCTCCAAGCTAACCTAAATTTCTCTATATAACTATGTTCATTTGAAAGTTGTCGGCTATACAACGTTTTCCGCTTTACGTCAGCCTGTGTTGTACATCATTCTAAGCAAAAGTAAATGTACATTAAATATAATTAGTTATTATAGTCTACGGAGTAGCCAACGCTACATATTTCGCATGCAAAATATGAAATATATAAGTCAAGCAGTACAGTTTATAGTGTCGGGCGCGTCTTCCAATTATTCGTCTCTCAAAATCTGCATCCGTCGTATGATCGGAGACTTTTGTCTAATAAACACAACTTCACCTTATGCTATATTTGAATTTCATCTTATTTATCTAGATTTGCAAAATTTACTGTTTCTCCGCAATTCGCAAATAGGTATATTTTGTTTGTCAGCAGTGATTACTGAAATGTAAGCAATCGAGTCTCTCAGTAATTTAAGCAGATTTGCGTACCTACAGATATACATAAACTGATATTTCATGCAATAAATTAGATTTTAGCTATGAAAGTTTTGCTAGTAATAGTTTATATTTTTTTAAGAAATTGGTTGCGCACTACAAATCCCAACGTAGATATGATGCTATTGATTCGAATGTGATAAGTGTTCCAATAGCTTTTCCAGTTGTATATCAAATTCTGGAAAGAAAACTGCTCAAAGCCTCGAAATCAAGAACATCAACGTTACCTCCACTTGTAATATTGGACGAAAAACTATTGAATTGTGCATCAAATCAAAAATTGTGTGCTACTAGAAACGGAAATAAGTCAGATTCAAATCTGCTTAAATTCGGAATACAACGTGATCGTGAAGATCAATTAAATTTTGATACGCTGCGAGTAAGTTAGTAAATAGAATTGAAACAGTAATATTTAGGAATATTTTTACCAACGTTTCACGAGCAGACATACGTTACTCGAAGGGTAGTTTCAATATTTGGCAACATTAATTTAAATTTTTGATATCGAACTGCAGCACAATTGATCTCTGTGGAGCATAATTGTTAATGTTTATTGTTTTACAACAGTTCAACACCTGCACTAAATAGCAAATTCCAGATACCACATATATTGGTGCATAAGGTTTCACTCAAATTTATTCCCTAAAATGTGCTTTAATGTATGTCTCTTGAAGTACAACCTTCATGCTTACTTTTTGCCATATGATTGCATTCCGAAACTCTGACCTTCATGTCAACGGTCACCTCTATGATTACCGTCTGAAGCTACAACATTCATGCCTGAGCTGCGTGTTAATGCATACTTTCTCAAAGTACAACATTCGCTTGAGCGCTTTGTCGCAATATAGTTCACAGCAGAAACGTTTTTGACTGCAACTATTCGAAGGTACAGAATATGTTTATCCGCTAATACAATTTGAGTTAGACGATTTGATTTATCTAAACATTTTAATGTACTGTATTATAAAGAGTGTCACTGCTCGAAGACGCTGTTCAGAAGCGTAATGTTGTCTTGAAAGTTTTTAGCTTGGCAAAATCGGTTTACTAAACGTTTCATGGATTCAACACGATTCTGTGAATTCACTATCGTGCACAACGTTGACGGATCAGTGTTTCCAAAATACCTACCATATTACTAAAAGTTTTAAAATTACTACAATGCGATGATTTCTTAAAACCACCCCAGAATTGCTAAACAATAGCAATTCAACAACTGGTTTTGCATAACATTTGCAATCTTTCAGTAGTTACACTTTGATTTATCGTTGTGCTAGTTGACACTTATATGTATTAGATCAGTATGCCGCTGAAATCTTTGCAAATGTGATTACCAATACATTTCAAAAGCAAGTTGAGCCCTTTGTAAGGCGATTTGTCTTACTACGCGACATGTAACAAAGAATGCTTTTGGCAGTCAAAGTGGATGGCTAAAAAGATAGATGTTTTATTATATATCAATATAATGCTTTCACTTTGTGTTCGTTTTATAGTAATTTTGTTTTCGTGTTCCACGCATCGTTATGGTTTGATTTTTGGCAATGAAAAACAACTTCGGCGGGCACACATTGTGTGCCATGAAAATACACATATACATATATGGCAAGCAATAATCGTTTCGAACGATTTCAGAAAATCAAAACCACAGCAAATTTTTGAATGCGAGGTCTGTTAAAATTTTTATGAGAAAATATGAAGTTGGTTTAGGTATTGAATATTTAACCTCAGTCTATTTTTGAAATTGCTAAACAAGTATGCGAAACGCGTCTGTCGGCGAATTTCCAACCACCGTGAGAACATAAATTTCGCAATCAGAATTAGAGATTTTAAACGCCAGCTATGTAATAATATTTTCAATATTTTGACCGCCACAAGATATAATTCAGAAACATTTGGAAATTAGCTTGTGCAGTCGGCGTTGCAACCTTCAGATTGATATAGTTAAAAGCAGTAAAAGGCGTATCTATGGGACAATATCTTTTGGGTAAAATAACTATTATTTTTTTATATAAAGCTAAGAGCTTGTTAAAATAATTGCGTATTTTTCTATAATTTAAAGCACTAAAGGCCCAACAGTACTTGAAAAAATGTGAAAAGGCAAACATTGGCAATATACACATGTGATAGAAACGGCTATTCGATGACACTTGGCGAACAATTGCAATTTGGGCGAATCTAACTTATACCTAACCAAATGTTTTTTCTGCTAGCTGTTTCATTTTACTAGTATAAATTCATGAAAACCGCATTATTACGGTAGCTAGGAACTCTAAATTCCTCTCCCATCTTTGTAACATGCCGTCAACAGAATGACTTTGTTCTGTCAATATATTAACATCACATGCACTTTTTGGTAAATCTTCTTAGTGGATAACGCTCAAGAGTGGCAGCATCGTTCTTTGCGAAACGATTTGTTAACTGAGTTCTCCGTGCGTTGTATGTTTACATATGTTGCGAGTCGCTCGCTTTGCAATGTTCTTTAAGAACTAGAACAACAGCTCCTAAATATCTAAGTCACTTGTGTACGAAGCTTGTAGCCAAGCCTTCCAGGTTGAAAACTTCGTTGTGGCAAAAGCTTGTTCAACGTTATACCAAATTCACATAAATTCACGTATAGTATCGACTGTAAGTGGCAACATATAAATCAGATCAAATATTATAGTTTATTATGCGAACACCTGTTCGTATACCACAAACCCCTTATAATTCAGTCATAATCAAGCAAATAATTGTGTAAAATTCACTAAATATGTAGCGATTGAAATACTTTTTCAAGGTTGTTGTACCACGAATCGGCGCACCAACTGTAGAAGGAGAAAGAATCTTTGACAATTATATAGTCGAAATATTTTCGATTCATTTAATTACAAACGGATACAACAACTCGTATTGGAAAATACCAAAGTTTCACGACGACGGAGCAAACTTTGGTTTATTGCCAGTGTGTGTGGTATTCTTTTATTAAATATTTGTTTTACCCAGCCGTCAAACCGCAACATTGATTTAAGCTTTTGTCAGACTATGCAGCATAAGCTTAATCTGTGTTGTATTGCCACAATGTGAATCATACTAGAATCTGCTCCGATCTCCTGAATCTGCTTACTAATTGACTTTGGTGCACGTCTCGAGTTGTCACGACTGCCTTCGCCGCATGTCAGTGTAAATCGAACTCGTTATAAATAACATTATAAACTTCACCAGAGTCACATGTTACCTGTACATGTTATACAATTTTATAGCACGCAAATGTATGATTGCAAGTGATGGAAAATGGTCTTGTTCTATCTCGATACTGCTTTTTAGGGAATACATATTTGGCAGTGCGAGTGCATACCTGTGCCGAGAGAATGGTTTATAGCGTAACAGAGGACAGAATTTTGTGCTGCAGTCTATGTTTGGCTTAAAATTTTATACTGCTGTGACTTATATCATTTATTAAAATTTTTGTTTCGGAATGAAGCTAATACAAAATATAAACTGTATTTTCCGATTGGGAAACTTGTAATTGTTGCTTTTCACAGCCATCAGTCCTGCTGTATACCGCACTGACTGGTTGATATATTGTTTCCAATATTTGATAAACTATAACATAAACTGTGCTGCAGAGAATTGATTTTATCATTACCCTTATTATTACCCTGCAGCAGGTAACTACTATGTTGTACATATTCAATACGTTGGATTTATATCTGTTATGGTTTTATTTTTAATTTCGAGCACTTTTGTTGAAACAGCATTTAAACGTTGAATGGATTTCCGTTCCAATCCAGCTAGAGGCTGAAAAGCTTCTTAATAGGGGAGTTTTAAGAATAGGAAAACAAACAGTATTACGAGCTATAGTAAAGTCTTGATATAATTAGCGTCGAACAGCTTATTACAAATATATAAACAAAGTTGTTTAAATGGTTTGTTCATGACACATACACTTCTGTGTGTCTTTTATGCCCGTACTTGCTGGCCCCCTCCACTTTTGAAGAGTTTGCGAGGCCCCTGTCTTCAGAAAAATTATTTTCATCTTAAATATGTCATATAAAATTATATTTTTTGTTACCTGTACTGTCTGTGACTAATATCAAGTAATGTAATACATTTTTCTTCGAAATCGCCTCTTGGATCTTTGAGGCATCCGGTTGCATGAACCAACGATTCAACAACTTGAGACACTGCTTTTTGACTTTTACTGTCCTTATCGTAAGGACGTGCTGTACACTCAGACATATCCGGCTGTACAATTTGGAATTCGGTTACCGATTGTGATAACGTATAGATACGTCCGACGACATTTAGCCCAATCCCGCAAAGTCACATATTTGATCAATTGTACATTATGAAGCGATGCATTAACCGAGTTTGTTGTATGACGTACGTTTGTATACACATTAGCTCATGCATCAAACGGTTACAGTGAAGACAGTAGGCTTTCAGTGCAGGTACGTCAAAACTAAATCGTCCGGTTTTTGTGATGAATATCGCAAACATGACTCGGCATAATATACGATTTCATCGTAAGAAACAACGTAGCAAATAGCGTGCATATGTTATAAACGATCTTTGGCTAAGATCAATATGAAGACACTTCTAAGTCTTCAAGATTGCAGTTTCCTTGTGAAAAACCAATGGACTTTCAATAATGTTAGGCCAACATCTCACGCTCAAGTCTGGCTTAAATGTAAATAATTATGGCCTCTTTTTCATTGTGCATAAACCAAAAAGATTAATGCCCAGTGTTTGTCTAAAATGGTCATTTTGATGAATGGTATATATGGTGGTTATTTTATTACCAACTGGTAATTCGTTATTACCGATACACTGTGCCTAAAACGCGGGATTTATTACTGAACTTTTTATACATTGGTTTATAGCATAGGTGAGAAGGTACGTCGGCATAACAGCAAGGAGTTTTATGCGTTCAGCAGGGGGGTGACAAGCAAAACTTTCTCATGTCTCTTCGTCTTCACAAAGATTCCGCATTATTTTCCCCATTTTGGCCAATTTTTTGTTAAAAATTTTATAATTTTTCTCGTAAATGATAAAATTTTCTGCGCGCATCTGGCATTCCGATAGCGTCACATTTGGGTTGTTACAGCATCAGGCGCACGGTAAATATGCTTATGTTCTCACGAAGATGTTTTTATAAGGTAAGGAATGGTTTGCTGCTACTACAGTTCTGTGCAACTACTTTATATCATCCTCGAAGTCAAGGCCTGAGCATGTCTTTAGCATGTACTTATGAACTGTTCAACGCAACACTGCAGCGAAGAATAATTAATGATAAGTGCGATGAAGGCTATGTTTACAACGATTATCCGGTCCAATTGATAATTACTGAAAATTTTGAATGTGAATTGTCAACTTTTTTGCTAAAGACAGTGATTCTATTATTGGTCTATTATTTTAAAGTAAATTTAGGCCATCTCTACTCGAATACCAGTTTAGAGGTGGTACCGGAGACGATTTGACGTTTGTTGGTCCAGATAATCCGGTATTTTATGCGAAATTGGTGTCTTACTCAAGATTTATTCCGTGCAATTCAACTCTCGCGAACCGAAATCATAGACATCGTTCTGTTAGCATTTTGTAGTTTATATTGTATTCAGTATTTACTTTATTATCTTCTTTTTTCTTTAAAATAATTACAAGTGAATCGATTGCTCAATGTGTTATCAGCTATGCAGATGGTCAGTTTCTGGCTAAGCAAAAAACTTTGTATTATAGTTATTGCTTCGAACTTCTTGAGGCGTAACCTAAAATGCTTTATTTAGTACGATAATTGTAGATTTAGATTTAATTTTCAGTCATGAATACCAGCTGGATTAGACCTGTGCCTGGTTTAGAGACTGTAGTGTTCACAAAATTCCGTAATTAAACTGTCGGGTTCATGTCCGGCGGTGGAGGACGGGTTGTCTTTCCTCGCTTCAGGCCTAGTTAGTGCCTGAATATTCCTGAGTACACGAGAAAACAAGGGAAAATTTAAAGTTTAGTACTAAATATAAGTAAATTTTATCGGACCTTTTAGGTGATAGACTCCTAACATAATCTAGTGTCAGTAAATATGTAACTTTGCACATTATTGAAAACCGCAGACGAGCTGACGGTCGGGCGGTTCATAAAAGAACGGTGTTTTTTCAAAACTGACTATTCTTTGGCCGAAGGCGTGTAACCGAAAAGACTGATTTTGTTGTTAATACAGAAAAGAATATAACCGGTTATAAAAACTGATCCGACTTGCTTCATCTGTTCACAGTGCAAATTCATTCTTTTCGGTGCCTGCTGCAGCGTCATATCATTGAATTACCCTTACAGCTTTGTTGCCGTTTATATAAAAGTACTAAAGTGGTGAACTTAAGTAAAATCAAACTAATGCTAGCAAAACCAAAACTATGAGTGCAGCTTCTAGTTTCATTGGATAGTGCTAAGGTACAACATTATGCTTTAAAGAGTAAAGTAATTTCGCTAAGTATTGATGCAATAGACGTATTTCATAATCCTATCAGCATGTTAAACGAAGGTATGGGCTATACAGTAGTGAATATTTTTGCTCAACTGGACACAAATGGTGCTAGTTACATATTTTCGATATAGTTCAGTTTGTCCGATACGAAGCTGTGCATAAAAATTCACATAGCATAAAAACTTATGTTAGCCGTAACATACAGTTGTAGCACGCTTTACCGTGCAGTCATAGGTTTGTATTCACGCGTTTAAACGATTGCGGTGGTACAGTTTTTAATAGGATGTCTGTGGTTGACGAGGGAATCTCGGAGCCAATCTTAAATCAAATTTCAACTAACTAATTTATAACACAGTGGTAGTAAAGTTTTTCTACTTAAATTAATAAACGTAGCGATATTTAAAAACCAGCAAAATTTAGCAGCAGGTTTGTACAAGTTAAAGCCCACGTGCACAAAAATTTGTTACTACGAATAATTTGTAACAGACTGCGCAAGATTTGTACTCGTTGAGTTGAGATTTGCCGTTAAAATCACCGCTTTCCTTAAAATGTGTTCACACGCTCAGTTTCCACAGAAAGCACTGCAATGCAAAATTTACATTCATATTATTCATTGATAACACCATTTTCAAACAAATCGCTATAAGATGCCTCTGATCGCTATAAACGTCAAATTTTTTTGCTCTTCAAGTATTGTTTGTAGAAAATAACACAACTACGTCTGTGTGGCTGCCTCGCAGTAAAAACATGAAATTTTAGTGCAATCATTTCTGAACATATGGTCTCTCAGCAGTCTTTTTCTTTCTTTCATTTTCTGTCAATCATTGAAGAAAAATGCAACAAATACTACTATGTTAAGTTCCAATTTCAACGTTTCAATTTCTTACTTTGTTATAGATGAAATCTGTGATATCTAGAGAGCAATTTTCGGGTCTGGCTAATCTCAGAGATCTAATGCTCTCAATTGACATGGTACCTATGCTTCATGGAGGCACTCTATTAGGTATGTGAATAAGTATGCAAACTATTTGCCGTTTAGAGCTAGGCGAACAACACCACAGTAACATAATGTACTGAATGTCTTAGGTGAACGGCTAGATGCAATGTTCGGTTTTACTTCCTTATTAATTCCCAAGTATGTTTATAATTAATAATGTTAATCACGAGTTACCACCACAAGAAGTTGATATTTAAACGTATGAAGCTGATGACAACGCCAACATATCTGCTGTTATAAAATATGTTACAATTATATCAGTTTTAGAATGGAGGCGGATTTGAGCAGTTCATTTTAAGTTAGATGATAACTCAAGTACTTGTACACTACGATGGTCTTACTACTATCAGTGTTTAAGCTCTAGCCGTCTCAAAATTAAAGCCCAAGTTCCAATTTAAGCGAGCTTTATCGCTGTTCGAAAAACATTTAAACTGTTTGAGTATACAAAATTTTTAAATGTCAGAAACACATATGTTACCGAATTCTAAAATTTACTATTGTTGATTATTCAGGATGGTATCGCGACTGCAACATTATTCCTCACACAACAGATATGGATATTTCACTTGACTACTCAATGTGGAACGAATTATTTACTTTAACGCTTATTGCCAGTGATAAGTTTGATATATCGAAAATATGTGGCGAGGTTTGTAATTTCTTTTGAAAGCCTATAGGTGATTACATCCAAATTTATGTTCACAGGTCCAAGCTTTTGCTCAAAAGTTGAGCTCAAAATTTGAGCTAAAAATTTGATCAAATTCTACTTCAACTTGTAATGGAATAATATAGTCTTGGTTCAAATTTTGAAATAAAATTTGCGTTCACTGGCTTTGACGTGACAGATCTTCGTTGATTGGCTAAAAATATTCCGGAAAAGTTTAGACGAGTGTTCACACATGTAAATCAACTAAAATGCTGTCAAATTTTGATTGAAATTTTAGTTGATATGATTCAATAATTTTTATCTGTCATATGCATAGAAATTATGCTTAAGTTTCAATGCGATTCTGTCAAAAATATTTCGGAGAAATTTAACAAAACTTTACAGCAATTTGCATAATTTGAGATTGCTATAACATGTTCACATGCGCATATATTAGGTTTTCCGTGGATTACTTGTATACAATGTTGTTTTATAATGGAAAAATTTTCAAATATAACTGGAGCAGCGTGTGCACATTATTGTTAAATCAGATGACATTAAATCGTCTAATATAAACCTATTCGATTGCTCGAATAACCAAGATTTAATCTATCGCTTGATTACCGTATTAATGATCAACAAAAGAGTGGAATGAGCAGAAGAACATGCAACCAATTGTGACCGGTTATTGTTTACGAAGCGTCATTATGCCAGAGAAAAATTGAGACAAAATGATTTCTGCCTATATTTCGCGCGTGTGCCGCTTGGGTTCATTATGCAAATGTATATCAAGTCGGTATTTTGTTTTCCAGTTTACAGCCAACCGACACAAGTTGTATTTCATTTTGGTTTTAAACGGTCATGTCCGACATTGCATAAATTTATACAGACATACAGGTATCCACGACGACATTGTGTGTAGAGCTAATAAATGTTAGCCCTTTCACTCCAGCTGGACTCAAATGACATCAGCGCACGTTGCCAACTTTTGTCCTAACTATGTTTGGTGTATAATGTCTGTTTGCATGTGCGTTTTCATTCGATCGATTTTTCAATTTTCCTATCGAACGCAGTGATTTGCGTAAACCGTTCTCGCCCGTACAACCTCGGTTCAACCCCTGAAGCCGGCTCATGCATGTATAACAAAGCGTTTGAATCACGCCTATATTACGTGCACTATAACGTTGCCTTGCCACAGAGTCTCCTATTATATATCTTTTTCTTGTTGCACTCGGCGACCTATTTTTACTTTGAATAAATATATACCATGACTTGCATTGTGCCATGACACTTTGTTGGAGTTTTTTTTGTGGTTGTAATAACAAGGTGCCGCATGCGGCGGAAAATTTAACATAAAATTAAAATTGTTGTATGGCTGATATATAGTCAACACAGCACGTTCAGGTATATACCAGGCGGTTTTCGAAGCTAATAAAAAATGCGACGCGGTCTTTTCAACACATCACTTTATTTTTTATGCAATGTTATCTTAAAACTTGTTCTATTCCAGCGTTATAGTGCGTGCCATGATTTTTAATAGCGCTTAAATAAAATTTTGTTAGAATATTCTGATAGACTATAAGAATATTATTGTAATTTTTTTTGTTTTTTTGAGATACAAGGTGCCCGTCATGTGCGATAGCTTTAAATTATTGATCTGTGGTGTAGTGCTACGCTGGTGATATTATTGTTGCATGGCTGGCTTATAAAAATTATTTTTAGAATTCTTGCATGATTATATAAATATTCTGAGAATTGCTAACGGAGATATTCGGATATATATAAACAAGGTCTTAGTTCGATCAGCGAGCCAGTCGCGATCGGAGATCTCAGAGTAAATGGTCTCTTTTATTTCAAAGTTTATTTCTTAGCTTAACTGCCATACGGCACCTTGTTGTTTAACACTGTTCTAGCTAGGCAGTAGTTATTACAAGCTAAAACATAGCGCCGATTCCGAGTTAGGCCAAATTTTGGGGTTTATTGAGAGCAGACGGACTGCACCAAATTTTTCTATTGAGAGCACGTGGAGTACTCCACATTTTCTTGGCTTATTGAAAGCAGACGGGCTGCTCCGAAGATTTCGTTGACACCGCACGCGTTGCTCCATATCTTAGTGGGTTCTTGAGAGCAGAGGGCTGCTTCGAAAAATTGTTGCTTGAAAGCACAGGGGTGCTCCGATAAAATATATTGACTAGGCTGAGCTAATCTTAAGTCAAAGCTTAGGCCGGATCGATGGATCCACCTTGTGGTTCATCAAGTTTGCTCGAGCATTAATATCAATTTACCATTTCGATCCTTAGATTCACCTTGTCAATTCAACAATTCATTATTTCATTGCTTTACTACTATTTATTTTAGTAATACTAAGTTAGGTACTTATTTTATTTGTGTAGTAAGTGAAGTCCTAGATTGTGACTGCTACCATTACACAAGGTTATATTTGGAAAGTTGAAGAACAATTTTACCCATTAGGACTCGCTTCCCTACACATGACAAACATTGCGCGATACACAAATTAATTCGGCTGTTAAAATTTTAATCTTTGAACACAGTATAACCTAATAACAAGGCACAATGTGTGATTTTTAATAGTTAGTGCGTGAAGGTACGACATAAAATGAGCTTAATCTAGGTTTTGCTCTTGAAACTAGATTGAAAAAATAACTTTCTATGCGTCTTGCTTAAGTTCTTTTTGGAATTTTTTACCCACCAAAAATACTGGTTCAAACAAAAAATGAGTATGTGCTCTGAAATGTAGTATAGACCTTCATCTTAATAA